>OX637895.1:9603050-9616050 GCA_951802675.2 Boloria euphrosyne | reverse complement strand
ACCTAACCTAACCTAACCTAACCTAACCTAACCTAACCTAACCTAACCTAACCTAACCTAACCTAACCTAACCTAACCTAACCTAACCTAACCTAACCTAACCTACCTAACCTAACCTAACCTAACCTAACCTAACCTAACCTAACCTAACCTAACCTAACCTAACCTAACCTAACCTAACCTAACCTAACCTAACCTAACCTAACCTAACCTAACCTAACCTAACCTAACCTAACCTAACCTAACCTAACCTAACCTAACCTAACCTAACCTAACCTAACCTAACCTAACCTAACCTAACCTAACCTAACCTAACCTAACCTAACCTAACCTAACCTAACCTAACCTAACCTAACCTAACCTAACCTAACCTAACCTAACCTAACCTAACCTAACCTAACCTAACCTAACCTAACCTAACCTAACCTAACCTAACCTAACCTAACCTAACCTAACCTAACCTAACCTAACCTAACCTAACCTAACCTAACCTAACCTAACCTAACCTAACCTAACCTAACCTAACCTAACCTAACCTAACCTAACCTAACCTAACCTAACCTAACCTAACCTAACCTAACCTAACCTAACCTAACCTAACCTAACCTAACCTAACCTAACCTAACCTAACCTAACCTAACCTAACCTAACCTAACCTAACCTAACCTAACCTAACCTAACCTAACCTAACCTAACCTAACCTAACCTAACCTAACCTAACCTAACCTAACCTAACCTAACCTAACCTAACCTAACCTAACCTAACCTAACCTAACCTAACCTAACCTAACCTAACCTAACCTAACCTAACCTAACCTAACCTAACCTAACCTAACCTAACCTAACCTAACCTAACCTAACCTAACCTAACCTAACCTAACCTAACCTAACCTAACCTAACCTAACCTAACCTAACCTAACCTAACCTAACCTAACCTAACCTAACCTAACCTAACCTAACCTAACCTAACCTAACCTAACCTAACCTAACCTAACCTAACCTAACCTAACCTAACCTAACCTAACCTAACCTAACCTAACCTAACCTAACCTAACCTAACCTAACCTAACCTAACCTAACCTAACCTAACCTAACCTAACCTAACCTAACCTAACCTAACCTAACCTAACCTAACCTAACCTAACCTAACCTAACCTAACCTAACCTAACCTAACCTAACCTAACCTAACCTAACCTAACCTAACCTAACCTAACCTAACCTAACCTAACCTAACCTAACCTAACCTAACCTAACCTAACCTAACCTAACCTAACCTAACCTAACCTAACCTAACCTAACCTAACCTAACCTAACCTAACCTAACCTAACCTAACCTAACCTAACCTAACCTAACCTAACCTAACCTAACCTAACCTAACCTAACCTAACCTAACCTAACCTAACCTAACCTAACCTAACCTAACCTAACCTAACCTAACCTAACCTAACCTAACCTAACCTAACCTAACCTAACCTAACCTAACCTAACCTAACCTAACCTAACCTAACCTAACCTAACCTAACCTAACCTAACCTAACCTAACCTAACCTAACCTAACCTAACCTAACCTAACCTAACCTAACCTAACCTAACCTAACCTAACCTAACCTAACCTAACCTAACCTAACCTAACCTAACCTAACCTAACCTAACCTAACCTAACCTAACCTAACCTAACCTAACCTAACCTAACCTAACCTAACCTAACCTAACCTAACCTAACCTAACCTAACCTAACCTAACCTAACCTAACCTAACCTAACCTAACCTAACCTAACCTAACCTAACCTAACCTAACCTAACCTAACCTAACCTAACCTAACCTAACCTAACCTAACCTAACCTAACCTAACCTAACCTAACCTAACCTAACCTAACCTAACCTAACCTAACCTAACCTAACCTAACCTAACCTAACCTAACCTAACCTAACCTAACCTAACCTAACCTAACCTAACCTAACCTAACCTAACCTAACCTAACCTAACCTAACCTAACCTAACCTAACCTAACCTAACCTAACCTAACCTAACCTAACCTAACCTAACCTAACCTAACCTAACCTAACCTAACCTAACCTAACCTAACCTAACCTAACCTAACCTAACCTAACCTAACCTAACCTAACCTAACCTAACCTAACCTAACCTAACCTAACCTAACCTAACCTAACCTAACCTAACCTAACCTAACCTAACCTAACCTAACCTAACCTAACCTAACCTAACCTAACCTAACCTAACCTAACCTAACCTAACCTAACCTAACCTAACCTAACCTAACCTAACCTAACCTAACCTAACCTAACCTAACCTAACCTAACCTAACCTAACCTAACCTAACCTAACCTAACCTAACCTAACCTAACCTAACCTAACCTAACCTAACCTAACCTAACCTAACCTAACCTAACCTAACCTAACCTAACCTAACCTAACCTAACCTAACCTAACCTAACCTAACCTAACCTAACCTAACCTAACCTAACCTAACCTAACCTAACCTAACCTAACCTAACCTAACCTAACCTAACCTAACCTAACCTAACCTAACCTAACCTAACCTAACCTAACCTAACCTAACCTAACCTAACCTAACCTAACCTAACCTAACCTAACCTAACCTAACCTAACCTAACCTAACCTAACCTAACCTAACCTAACCTAACCTAACCTAACCTAACCTAACCTAACCTAACCTAACCTAACCTAACCTAACCTAACCTAACCTAACCTAACCTAACCTAACCTAACCTAACCTAACCTAACCTAACCTAACCTAACCTAACCTAACCTAACCTAACCTAACCTAACCTAACCTAACCTAACCTAACCTAACCTAACCTAACCTAACCTAACCTAACCTAACCTAACCTAACCTAACCTAACCTAACCTAACCTAACCTAACCTAACCTAACCTAACCTAACCTAACCTAACCTAACCTAACCTAACCTAACCTAACCTAACCTAACCTAACCTAACCTAACCTAACCTAACCTAACCTAACCTAACCTAACCTAACCTAACCTAACCTAACCTAACCTAACCTAACCTAACCTAACCTAACCTAACCTAACCTAACCTAACCTAACCTAACCTAACCTAACCTAACCTAACCTAACCTAACCTAACCTAACCTAACCTAACCTAACCTAACCTAACCTAACCTAACCTAACCTAACCTAACCTAACCTAACCTAACCTAACCTAACCTAACCTAACCTAACCTAACCTAACCTAACCTAACCTAACCTAACCTAACCTAACCTAACCTAACCTAACCTAACCTAACCTAACCTAACCTAACCTAACCTAACCTAACCTAACCTAACCTAACCTAACCTAACCTAACCTAACCTAACCTAACCTAACCTAACCTAACCTAACCTAACCTAACCTAACCTAACCTAACCTAACCTAACCTAACCTAACCTAACCTAACCTAACCTAACCTAACCTAACCTAACCTAACCTAACCTAACCTAACCTAACCTAACCTAACCTAACCTAACCTAACCTAACCTAACCTAACCTAACCTAACCTAACCTAACCTAACCTAACCTAACCTAACCTAACCTAACCTAACCTAACCTAACCTAACCTAACCTAACCTAACCTAACCTAACCTAACCTAACCTAACCTAACCTAACCTAACCTAACCTAACCTAACCTAACCTAACCTAACCTAACCTAACCTAACCTAACCTAACCTAACCTAACCTAACCTAACCTAACCTAACCTAACCTAACCTAACCTAACCTAACCTAACCTAACCTAACCTAACCTAACCTAACCTAACCTAACCTAACCTAACCTAACCTAACCTAACCTAACCTAACCTAACCTAACCTAACCTAACCTAACCTAACCTAACCTAACCTAACCTAACCTAACCTAACCTAACCTAACCTAACCTAACCTAACCTAACCTAACCTAACCTAACCTAACCTAACCTAACCTAACCTAACCTAACCTAACCTAACCTAACCTAACCTAACCTAACCTAACCTAACCTAACCTAACCTAACCTAACCTAACCTAACCTAACCTAACCTAACCTAACCTAACCTAACCTAACCTATACCTAACCTAACCTAACCTAACCTAACCTAACCTAACCTAACCTAACCTAACCTAACCTAACCTAACCTAACCTAACCTAACCTAACCTAACCTAACCTAACCTAACCTAACCTAACCTAACCTAACCTAACCTAACCTAACCTAACCTAACCTAACCTAACCTAACCTAACCTAACCTAACCTAACCTAACCTAACCTAACCTAACCTAACCTAACCTAACCTAACCTAACCTAACCTAACCTAACCTAACCTAACCTAACCTAACCTAACCTAACCTAACCTAACCTAACCTAACCTAACCTAACCTAACCTAACCTAACCTAACCTAACCTAACCTAACCTAACCTAACCTAACCTAACCTAACCTAACCTAACCTAACCTAACCTAACCTAACCTAACCTAACCTAACCTAACCTAACCTAACCTAACCTAACCTAACCTAACCTAACCTAACCTAACCTAACCTAACCTAACCTAACCTAACCTAACCTAACCTAACCTAACCTAACCTAACCTAACCTAACCTAACCTAACCTAACCTAACCTAACCTAACCTAACCTAACCTAACCTAACCTAACCTAACCTAACCTAACCTAACCTAACCTAACCTAACCTAACCTAACCTAACCTAACCTAACCTAACCTAACCTAACCTAACCTAACCTAACCTAACCTAACCTAACCTAACCTAACCTAACCTAACCTAACCTAACCTAACCTAACCTAACCTAACCTAACCTAACCTAACCTAACCTAACCTAACCTAACCTAACCTAACCTAACCTAACCTAACCTAACCTAACCTAACCTAACCTAACCTAACCTAACCTAACCTAACCTAACCTAACCTAACCTAACCTAACCTAACCTAACCTAACCTAACCTAACCTAACCTAACCTAACCTAACCTAACCTAACCTAACCTAACCTAACCTAACCTAACCTAACCTAACCTAACCTAACCTAACCTAACCTAACCTAACCTAACCTAACCTAACCTAACCTAACCTAACCTAACCTAACCTAACCTAACCTAACCTAACCTAACCTAACCTAACCTAACCTAACCTAACCTAACCTAACCTAACCTAACCTAACCTAACCTAACCTAACCTAACCTAACCTAACCTAACCTAACCTAACCTAACCTAACCTAACCTAACCTAACCTAACCTAACCTAACCTAACCTAACCTAACCTAACCTAACCTAACCTAACCTAACCTAACCTAACCTAACCTAACCTAACCTAACCTAACCTAACCTAACCTAACCTAACCTAACCTAACCTAACCTAACCTAACCTAACCTAACCTAACCTAACCTAACCTAACCTAACCTAACCTAACCTAACCTAACCTAACCTAACCTAACCTAACCTAACCTAACCTAACCTAACCTAACCTAACCTAACCTAACCTAACCTAACCTAACCTAACCTAACCTAACCTAACCTAACCTAACCTAACCTAACCTAACCTAACCTAACCTAACCTAACCTAACCTAACCTAACCTAACCTAACCTAACCTAACCTAACCTAACCTAACCTAACCTAACCTAACCTAACCTAACCTAACCTAACCTAACCTAACCTAACCTAACCTAACCTAACCTAACCTAACCTAACCTAACCTAACCTAACCTAACCTAACCTAACCTAACCTAACCTAACCTAACCTAACCTAACCTAACCTAACCTAACCTAACCTAACCTAACCTAACCTAACCTAACCTAACCTAACCTAACCTAACCTAACCTAACCTAACCTAACCTAACCTAACCTAACCTAACCTAACCTAACCTAACCTAACCTAACCTAACCTAACCTAACCTAACCTAACCTAACCTAACCTAACCTAACCTAACCTAACCTAACCTAACCTAACCTAACCTAACCTAACCTAACCTAACCTAACCTAACCTAACCTAACCTAACCTAACCTAACCTAACCTAACCTAACCTAACCTAACCTAACCTAACCTAACCTAACCTAACCTAACCTAACCTAACCTAACCTAACCTAACCTAACCTAACCTAACCTAACCTAACCTAACCTAACCTAACCTAACCTAACCTAACCTAACCTAACCTAACCTAACCTAACCTAACCTAACCTAACCTAACCTAACCTAACCTAACCTAACCTAACCTAACCTAACCTAACCTAACCTAACCTAACCTAACCTAACCTAACCTAACCTAACCTAACCTAACCTAACCTAACCTAACCTAACCTAACCTAACCTAACCTAACCTAACCTAACCTAACCTAACCTAACCTAACCTAACCTAACCTAACCTAACCTAACCTAACCTAACCTAACCTAACCTAACCTAACCTAACCTAACCTAACCTAACCTAACCTAACCTAACCTAACCTAACCTAACCTAACCTAACCTAACCTAACCTAACCTAACCTAACCTAACCTAACCTAACCTAACCTAACCTAACCTAACCTAACCTAACCTAACCTAACCTAACCTAACCTAACCTAACCTAACCTAACCTAACCTAACCTAACCTAACCTAACCTAACCTAACCTAACCTAACCTAACCTAACCTAACCTAACCTAACCTAACCTAACCTAACCTAACCTAACCTAACCTAACCTAACCTAACCTAACCTAACCTAACCTAACCTAACCTAACCTAACCTAACCTAACCTAACCTAACCTAACCTAACCTAACCTAACCTAACCTAACCTAACCTAACCTAACCTAACCTAACCTAACCTAACCTAACCTAACCTAACCTAACCTAACCTAACCTAACCTAACCTAACCTAACCTAACCTAACCTAACCTAACCTAACCTAACCTAACCTAACCTAACCTAACCTAACCTAACCTAACCTAACCTAACCTAACCTAACCTAACCTAACCTAACCTAACCTAACCTAACCTAACCTAACCTAACCTAACCTAACCTAACCTAACCTAACCTAACCTAACCTAACCTAACCTAACCTAACCTAACCTAACCTAACCTAACCTAACCTAACCTAACCTAACCTAACCTAACCTAACCTAACCTAACCTAACCTAACCTAACCTAACCTAACCTAACCTAACCTAACCTAACCTAACCTAACCTAACCTAACCTAACCTAACCTAACCTAACCTAACCTAACCTAACCTAACCTAACCTAACCTAACCTAACCTAACCTAACCTAACCTAACCTAACCTAACCTAACCTAACCTAACCTAACCTAACCTAACCTAACCTAACCTAACCTAACCTAACCTAACCTAACCTAACCTAACCTAACCTAACCTAACCTAACCTAACCTAACCTAACCTAACCTAACCTAACCTAACCTAACCTAACCTAACCTAACCTAACCTAACCTAACCTAACCTAACCTAACCTAACCTAACCTAACCTAACCTAACCTAACCTAACCTAACCTAACCTAACCTAACCTAACCTAACCTAACCTAACCTAACCTAACCTAACCTAACCTAACCTAACCTAACCTAACCTAACCTAACCTAACCTAACCTAACCTAACCTAACCTAACCTAACCTAACCTAACCTAACCTAACCTAACCTAACCTAACCTAACCTAACCTAACCTAACCTAACCTAACCTAACCTAACCTAACCTAACCTAACCTAACCTAACCTAACCTAACCTAACCTAACCTAACCTAACCTAACCTAACCTAACCTAACCTAACCTAACCTAACCTAACCTAACCTAACCTAACCTAACCTAACCTAACCTAACCTAACCTAACCTAACCTAACCTAACCTAACCTAACCTAACCTAACCTAACCTAACCTAACCTAACCTAACCTAACCTAACCTAACCTAACCTAACCTAACCTAACCTAACCTAACCTAACCTAACCTAACCTAACCTAACCTAACCTAACCTAACCTAACCTAACCTAACCTAACCTAACCTAACCTAACCTAACCTAACCTAACCTAACCTAACCTAACCTAACCTAACCTAACCTAACCTAACCTAACCTAACCTAACCTAACCTAACCTAACCTAACCTAACCTAACCTAACCTAACCTAACCTAACCTAACCTAACCTAACCTAACCTAACCTAACCTAACCTAACCTAACCTAACCTAACCTAACCTAACCTAACCTAACCTAACCTAACCTAACCTAACCTAACCTAACCTAACCTAACCTAACCTAACCTAACCTAACCTAACCTAACCTAACCTAACCTAACCTAACCTAACCTAACCTAACCCGTAACTAGAAATAGAAATATGTATATTGTATATATCTAAGATAAACCTGCTCTAATTGTAATTTAGCAATTCTAGTATAAGGCAACACATTGTAATTACGAATAAGAAATGAATCCCAGCTCTGGTACTGTAATAAGTAATAATTGAAACTCCCAATTGTTAGCATTAAAGTAAAATATAACGATAAATATCGTAACGTAGTAGCAGTATTGTAATAAGAAAAGTTAAATATGTAACATTAAAAATGTAAAAAACCACAAACCCTTCAGGTTTTAAAAAATTCAAATGCAGTAAATTAAAATTGTAAAACAAGGTCTCCCCCCCCATAGGGAGGAAATCGGTCTTTAAAAAAAAAAAAAAAAAAAAAAAAAAAAAAAAAAAAAAAAAAAAAAAAAAAAAAAAAAAAAAAAAAAAAAAACCTAACCTAACCTAACCGTTGATTTTAAAAATTTTTACAAGTTGCAAAATGTCTTCATTTCGGCTCGGGTTGACTGGAGGCAATTAGTTTCAATAGCCCTCGCAGTTTTCAGCAGCTCTCCACGACCTGAAACAGAAAAAACTTAGAATTTATACGTAAAAATCACATTTTTCAAAATTATTAAATATTTTTCTATACAAATTGTTCGCGTCTTTTGGCTTAAATTTATTGTCTCTACTCATACAACAACCTCCCATAGTCGTTTCCCCCATTTTCAGGCGGGAAATCGAAAAAAAGGCCCTCCCACCCTCCCTCTTTTCATTTACCTTATAGATTATAGTGACCTTGGGGACTTAAAACATCTTTTTACTGCCTTAGAACAAACTTTTACAAAATTTAATTTGAGAACTGACGTCTTTGGGATCAGACCAATAGACCTACACCATAATATTTTTAAAATTTGCACACGTAAGGATTTTTAAATTAACTCGTTTTAAAATCGACAAATTCAGAATTTTATTTGAGATTCCTACTGTGTGGAGCTCCTGCTGCCTTTTAACAGCTGTTTGAAGCTTCCGCCAGTAGAACCAATATATATAAATAAACATATAACCTATAGTTAATACGTATTCGACTTTTAAAAAATCCAAGACGCTTAGAGTAATTATATTTAATAAGCATACTTTTAAGTTGACCCTAACTCCCCTCTACAGAGTTAAGCCTGCGATATTAAAGACTAAGATTAGACTAAAGAACTATAAAACTAGGTTATATTTTATCATTAAACCTATAAATAACTTGTGTAAGACACTGTCGAGCACTATACACTCGATTTGACATTGCATACTTATTAAAAATTGACTAGACCGAATTCAAAATGCATAGAACACCTCCAAAAACCAAACCTTCAACATCAAAAACATCTACAACCACACGTACATCAACAGACACACGACCAGACACTCCAAAGGCCAAGACTCAAACACAGGCATTATTAATAAAGGAAATAATGGCAAACACAAAAAAGTACGTTGAAACTATACAAGCAAACTTAAAAATGTCTGGAAATATTAAACGTTCTATAAAAGAAGAGATCTCAATAAGCACGAAGGGACTCTACGAAATGGTACTTCAGAGCCTTAAGCTCCAAGAAAAAGGGGAAATCGGAGAGCTAGAAGAGATGGTAGTACAGAGAGAGATAGAGAATCACGCCTGGGAAAAAGCAGCAAAAGTAACTAACATACATACCGAAATAATAACAGAACTTCAAAAAGACATTTACGAATTAACACCCAAACTAGAAGAAAAATACAACACAATAGAAAGCAAAATTCAATTAATAGAAGCAAAAAATTTAGAAACACACAAAATTACAATACAGTTAAACGAAAATATTACAAAATTACTAGAGGAAACTAAACAGCAGAGTACCATGTCGGCGAAGACCCAAACAGAAATCCAGAACATGAAGGAGGAAATGAAGGAGTTAACAACAATAAAACCAGCACTACAGGAAGTATCAGAAAACCTACCACAAAAAAGTTACGCCGAAGTCGCAGCCAAAGAGCACCCAAAGCCTACCCACTGCTTACTCGTAGGAGGAGAGCACGGAATAGACAGTAGTGAAGAAGTTATAACCAAGGTGAAGGAAGTGCTAAAGGCGAGAGAGACCGGCCTTCAAATTTCAAAAATAAGAAAAGTAAAAGACCAACGTGTATTAATCGGCAGCGAAAATAAGCAACATTACGAGACAATTAAAGAAGTATTACAGAGGGAAAACTTTAAAGTAGAGGAAAAAGCGAACAAAGACCCACTAATCATAATAAGAAACCTTAATAAAATCTATACCGACGACGAAATTATAGAGGCAATAAAAACCCAGAATAACGATTTAGTATATGGTATACCTGACGATGACTTTAGAATCAAACCGCGGCACCGAAGAAAGGCAAGAAACCCTATGGAGAACCATGTGGTACTAGAAGTATCCCCCATAGTGTGGAAAAGGCTCACAGCAGCGGGCAGGATTTATGTAGACATCTACAGAGTCCCAGTATTTGACGTCTCACCCTTAGTACAATGCTCGAGGTGTTTGGCCTTCGGGCATGGTAAGAAGTGGTGTACCGAAACAGTAGACCTATGCAGTCACTGCTCAGGGCCGCACATGGTGCAGGAGTGCCCGAGTAAACTGGCAAAAGAGAAACCACAATGCAGAAACTGTACACACACAAACCAGCATGATGCAGACCACAATGCCTTCGACGCAAAATGTCCAGTGCGACAGAAGTGGGACGCCCTGGCCAGATCCAGCATAGCCTATTGTTGACCGTATCAGTAAAGGCATCAGACTTAATAAGCGTAAAAGTATCATGAAGATACTTAATATTAAAAGTAATATTTAATATTAGACGCAAGTCGGAAAAGCCAACATAAATTACCTATCAAACACCACACATACAAAACACAAATTTACATAACACAACCGACTTAGAGTAATCTAGACATAAGCGTTAAAGTATAACAAAACAGTACTGGAAAAAAAAAAAAAAAAAAAAAAAAAAAAAAAAAAAAAAAAAAAAAAAAAAAAAAAAAAAAAAAAAAAAAAAAAAAAAAAAAAAAAAACAGTACAATATTGTATATAATTACATAAGTATGAAAATAAGTACATTTATTTATTGTTTTCAATATGTAACATGTACTCATAGTTTATTAAAAGTAAATTGTAATACTCTAAGATTATAAGCCATTAAGTAAAATTAATAGAAAAGTTAAGTACCAGGTATACTTTATATGTAGTCTTAAGTAGTGTAAGTGTAATAATATAAATAGAATAAATATAACTATAAGTCTTTAATATATATAATATGAAGTATAACAGACACATAGTATAAAAGTTGTATTTCCCTAGATTTAAGTTAAAAATGTAAAATAAATTATAATATTTGTAAGTAATTAGTAACCCTTCAGGTATAAGATAAAACAGAAAATAAAGTAAAATTAATAGAAAAGTTAAGTACCAGGTATACTCTATATGTAGTCTTAAGTAGTGTAAGTGTAATAATATAAATAGAATAAACATAACTATAAGTCTTTAATATATATAATATGAAGTATAACAGACACATAGCATAAAAATTGTATTTCCCTAGATTTAAGTTGTAAAAATGTAAAATAATTTATAATATTTGTAAGTAAACTAGTAACCCTTCAGGTATAAGATAAAACAGAAAATATATAATGTAAAAGTAAAACGTACTAGTAAAAATCGAACTTAATATTAATTAATAGCAAAGAATATGTAAACAATCAAACACCCTTCAGGTCCTCTGATAAATAGCTAGTAGTAATAAAAACTTTAAACAAGGACTCTGACAACGTTAGAGGAAATTCGGTCTTTTAAAAAAAAAAAAAAAAAAAAAAAAAAAAAAAAACCTAACCTAACCTAACCTAACCTAACCTAACCTAACCTAACCTAACCTAACCTAACCTAACCTAACCTAACCTAACCTAACCTAACCTAACCTAACCTAACCTAACCTAACCTAACCTAACCATACGTAAATTCTGTATATATAATCTTGTAGGCGAAATTGTTTGTTCATTGTAAATATATTTTTTGTGTTAAGTTTTTAAAAATTTTCAAAAATTTTGAAAAGTTGAAAAATTTGTAATTGCAATCGTTAGAGATTAGAAAATAAAAATTTATCCTAAAATTTGGACTGCTAAAAAATTCATAGTTTTCTTTAAAATCAAATTTAAAAAATTTTCAAAATTTCAAAAATTTTCGAAAAAGTATAATCAAATTAGAAAATATTGTAGAGAGTAGTACTTAATAACCATTAAAAAAGTTTAGCCTATTAAAAATATTCAAAAAACAATTTCGCAGACAAAAGTGTGTGTTCTATTAATTCAACAGACAAAAAATGTACAATTTAATATTATATTAGATAAGTGGGAGGAGCCAATTCTGTAGAATTGCCAAGACAGAGCGGTACTTTAGGTTTACTATTATTAATTTAAATTTAAGTTTTCTATTTGACCGAGAAAGAACTCGAAGATTCGTGAATATTCTAGAACTTTTGGTACAAAGTGCCAAGTGCGAGTCGCTTTTGTAAATTTATAAATTAATATATTTTGTAAGTAATTTAGACCTTATTGACACATAATTTTATATTAATTATTTTATATAGAAACTTAGGAGAGAACATTCTAGAACTTTGATACAAAGTGCCAAGTGCGAGTCGCTTT
>OX637895.1:9398050-9598050 GCA_951802675.2 Boloria euphrosyne | reverse complement strand
GCGTCAGCCGGAAGGAGAGGACGCCGTGTTTTCTAGCCAGCCACTGCCTCAAAACAGGACGAACAGCGTCGAGAGTTCTTCGGCCAGCCGAGACGTTGTCGAGTCTAGCAAGCCACTCTTCTATTCTTGCATCTCGCTCCTGGGAGCACTCGGGCAGTGCTGGACTTAGGTTCCTGGACGCATGGCCTCGACGCCGATGGTATGTCGACGCCAAGGAAAGCGCGTCCAGGTCCCAGGGCAAGGCTCCAGCCAGCACGCACGCTACTTCTCCAGATATGGTTCGGTAACCCCGTACTACTCTCGTGGCCATTACCCTTTGTGACCGCCGTAAGACGGACACGTTTTCGCGGCACAGGGCGTCCACCCACACAGGGGCACCATAAAGTGCCATCGATCTCAGAACCCCGAGATATAGCCGCCTGCTAAGACAACTCGGTGCACTCAAATTAGGCAGCAGTCTGGCAAGAGCTCCAGCCGTCCTCATCAATTTTGGTGCAAGCACCTGGAAATGGGACCGGAAATTCCACCGGCTGTCGAGCACGAGTCCTAGGTACTTCATCGTGCCCGACAGCCCAATGCTGACTCCATCAATCTCTATGCGGGAACCTACTGGTGGTGCCCTTCGAGGTCCGTGAAAGCATATCGCCTGTGATTTCTCTAAGGCGACCTCCAACCCCAGCCTTCTGATCTTCCCAACGATGTGGGTTACTCCTGCTGTCATCAGGATCGCAGCTTCCCTGTACCTTTTCTCCCTTGCCAGGATTAGGGTATCATCCGCATAGCACACAACGCTGATACCTCTCAGTGTGCTACTCCGCAACACCCAATCGTAACCAATGTTCCACAGGAGCGGCCCGAGAACCGAGCCCTGTGGAACACCGCACGATATTTCCCGTCTTGACCAGCCATTCCGCTCGGGAAAGATAATCGATCTGTCAGAGAGATAATTCCCAATGACTCGCTGCAAGTAGGTAGGCACCCTGTGATGGTGTAGTGCCGCCCTGATGCAAGACCAGGGGAGGGAGTTGAAAGCGTTTGCGATATCTAATGATACCGCAAGAACTACCTCACCCTGGGAAATCGCATACTGTGTGCAGGACTTGACCCGCAGAATTGCATCCACGGTGGAGCGACCACCACGGAAACCAAACTGCGTATCTGATAAATCCGGCCCTACTTCCGCCATGTGCTTGTTCAGTCTCTCTACTAAGATACGCTCGAACAGCTTGGCTGTCTCATTTAGGAGCACGATAGGCCGGTAAGCAGATGGAGACTCTACTGGACGCCCTTCCTTTCTAAGGAGGACTAACCTGCCTGTCTTCCACCTCTGTGGAATTGTGGATTGGGCCAGACAGGCAGTGAGTAGTCCCCTTATACAAGGCCCTAAAGCGTCCATCATTAGAGATAGTGCACGACCTGGTATTCCATCCGGTCCAGGTGCAACGGATTTTCCACGTAGTCGTGCAACCGCGGCTTCTATCTCCTCGTTATTGATTTCCGGTGCCTCATCCTGTGATTGATGTTCGTCCGCTGTTCTTCCTGGAAGTGTCTGTGGAGGTATGAAGTTGGCGTGTTGCGGGAACAGAGTGTCTAACACACCTCGCAACATGTCTCCATCCAGCGCCTCAGTAAGTGGAGGGGTCCAAGGGCGTAGTTTATTTCTTACTAACTTGTAAGGGGTACCCCAAGGATCACGATCGAGACCCTCCAACATCTTGGCTCTTCCCTCTGTGATGGCTTTGGCGATCTGGCTTCGGAGTCGTGCCTTCGCCTCAACGTAGCCAGCATACCTCTGGTCCTCCTCAGCGGAATCTCTGTGTGCTCTCCTCCGGTAGTGTGAGTAAAGACGTCTGGCGGCGATGCAGTCCTTACGGAGTTGTGCAATTTCTGACGTCCACCACCACACTTGTTGCCTTGGAGGGCGACGTCTGGACCGAGGCATTGCAGCATCACATATGCTCCTCATTAATTCCTCTAATCGGCTTGCTGCCTCCTCCGGGGAAGAAGTGTGTTGGGGCAGCCAAGAGGCTACAGTAGACGCCTCTTTTAGCACCTCTGTGTCAAGGCACTTAAGCTGCCACCTTGGACCATTTTCTCTCTGGAGTCGACCTGGGCTTGGCGGCACCGCCGGATGAGTGGAGATCTCATATTGAATGTAGAGATGGTCCGAGAGTGTCTCCACATCATCCAGCACTCGCCAGCAGTGTACACGTCGTGCTAAGGCAGGGCTCGCAAAAGTTACGTCCACAATGGACCCGCCCTGCCGTCGCACGCATGTATTAACCGACCCGCGGTTGAGGATAGTCAAATCCATGGCCACTGCCCACTCCGCAAGGGCCCTCCCTCTCGCGTCCTCTACTGTCGAGCCCCACATTGAGGACTTCGCATTTAAGTCCCCCGAGAGAATGATTTCCGTAGTGTGGAAGCGAGCAATCAGATCCCCCAACCTGTCTAGGAACTCTTCAAACTCTGTCAGAGTTTTATTAGGGGAAAAATAAGCTCCAACTACAACAATCCGTCCCAGTAGTGCCGCAACGCAACCCGCTCCTTTGACAATTCGTGAGAAGGGTGGGGCGCCAGCAGCGACCTGGGTCACGATTGCTACCTGCTTGTCCTCATCTGCAGCCCAGGTGTCATGCGGAGGAATATAATATGGCTCCGCGACAACGACTATCTGCACGGACCACTGTACCAAGCTTTGTATAAGCAGATCTTGTGCTCTGGCGCAGTGGTTCAAGTTGGTTTGTAGGACCTTTATCGCCATTACTGTTGGTTCGATATTTGCTCCTCTGTGGGCGGCTTAACAGCCGACTTAACCAGGCGTTTACCTCCCATCTTCTTTCGGGCGAGCACCCGGGTACAGGCTGCGCTGCTAATGATGTGGTTTGCTGGCTTGTTGGCTTTCTCGCAGACCGGACAATGTGGTTTATCCGAGCATTGCCCACGCTTGTGTCCCGGTCTCCCACAACGGAAACATTGATTGCTGCGGTCATCAGCGCCAGTGCATTTAGCCGCGACATGTCCCAGCTCATGACACCTGAAGCAGCGTTGTGGTCGGGGCTCCAAAAGTTTCACTTGTGCCGACACGAGACCGACACTAAATCTGCCCTCCTGTGCGATCTATTTCGCTGCCAGCACTGGGCATTTGACCCAGGCCGCTCCTATGCCAACCCGATTGCGACGAATTTCGCCTACTTTTACCACCTCTTTATCACAGCCACCTGCTCTGCTAACCGCTTCGGCCAGTTCCTCTGATGTCACCGAATCGTCTAGACCAAGCACTCGAAGCTCGGCACATTTTACAGGCCGGGATATTAGAACATCTCCTTTGTGGAGTATTGTGGCTAGACGTTGCGCCAGGGCGTCAGCTTTAACCTCATTATTGACCCCAGGTAGTTCGAGCATCCTTGCTCCGGTTGCAGCTACCTTGTATCGAAGGTCCTTGATACCCAGGTCGTTGAGATCTAGTTTTTGTTTGACCTGGGTAAAAATATCGCCGTAAGTGACGTGCCGTTCAGCGGCGGATGGCTGAAGCTTGATGGCAACTGCCGCAGAGCGCGGTGGACGCAGCTGAGATGGTTTGAGCTTGTTAAGCGTCGCCTCTTTCCTGACCTGCTGGGCTGGCACGACTTTCTTCTTGGCTCCCTTTTTCACCACTACGTTCCAACCTTCCGAAACGGCTGAAGTCGGAGTAGGCCTTGATGTTTCTGGAACCTTTCCCACCGTCCGCTTCTCCCCAGAACGTACTTTCTTTTCCTTTTTCTTCTTCTTTTCCGCTCTGCTGCGTGTATTAGAACCCGGGTTGGCTGGTGCCATGAGGGTAGTGGCAGCTGTTACTGGTCTACTTGATTGACCTTCCTTCTCTTCAACCAATATACAGGGTTGTTGTTCCGACTGCCTCTTCTCCAAAGCCTCGAAACGCGCACTTATCATTTGGCCGACCTGCCCCATAATGGAGCGCACCAATTCATCGGCATTAAATGCAATTGGGTTTGATGCTTGAGCGGCCGTCTCTTTGTCGATAGTGCAGGGCATTTCACGTTGTTCCCTTAGTAGCGCTATCTCTTTCCGAAGTTCTTCAACCTCTGAGCTATGTGCTTGTTCAAGCGCTTTTCTTAGGGTTGACACCTCCTCTCTCAGTTCAGCCACCTCCAACTGTAGCCTGGTGTTATTGGCTTGCAACTGTGCTGTTTCCTCGGATACGGTGCGTCGGGCAAGTTGGTCCACGGCACCTGCTATTGTGCTCGCTGCGTCTTTAAGGGCCTTGGTGAAGGTGCCTTTCAAGTTGCCGGATTTTGTGGCTACTTTCTCGATCACTTCGAGGCTGGTTTTGATCCGATCTTGTAGATCTGGTACCGAGTCCGCCTCTTCACCTACCTTGGTAGTGATCCCACCAATTGGTCGTGGGCTAGTTACCGTCGTAAGGGCCGACGCCAAATCTGCAACCTCCATTTGGGCTCTGAGTCTAATTTCCTCTTTCTTTGCCTCATTGAGGGCACGTTGGGCTTCCGCTAGACCCACATATTGCCATGTGGTGGGAGGGCGACCTCTCCCGCGTTGGGCAGCACTCGTCTTGGGACCCGTCGTACCATCTTCCGGCGACCCCGACTGACTGCGGACCGTACCTTTTGCAGGCACTCTGCTTCCGCCTTTCTCCGGTCCAGCTCGAACCTCGCTTGGGGACCGTTTTCCTTTAGCAGGCACTACGCCTGCAGCTCTGCTGCCTATTTTAGGCCTACTAACTCTGCCAGTTGCTGGCACACTTCTCTCACCGCCCTTCTCGGGCCTCACGTCTACACCGCCCATCTCGGGCACCTCGTCAACGCCGCCCATCTCGGGCACTTCATCTTGTGGGTTAGTTTGTTTTAATTTCTCCATACTGTTCCCACGAGTATGGGGGATATATAAGGTCCATCCGAGCGGTGCCCCCTGCACCCGGATAAGCCTAGCGTAACCCGTTAGAGTGTCGGCCGGTACTCTAACGGGGGAAAGCAGTAGCGACTGAACTACCCATCAGCCATGCATCCCCTCGCGCTGCTCCGCCGCTTGGGATTCGGGGTAATTTTTTATAGAGGTTTTCTTCCTCGCAGCCCGGGCGGTTAAGCCAAGGCCCTCGGTCCCAGTTCCCGGCCGTTAGACATGACAACGGCACCGGTTACCGGGATTACGAGATTTGAGGAGGGCGTTGCACAGGAAGTGCAGCCCGGCTGCGCAGTAAAGCACCCACCGGACCCGCCCCGCCTCGGTGCTGATCCACAGCTTCGGCTTTGTTTACGGTGTGCTCCGCTAGGCCGTGGGGATAACAATCCCCTAAAGGTACGCCCATACCTGCTGGTTTTGGTCCGCGCCGGATTACTCCGGTACCACCCGCAAAATGCGAGTGGCATTCCCCTATCCGCCACCGGGGGACGCGCCCGATAGAAGACCCAGCAACTCCCACGGGAACCTAACCTTTTTTTTTTTTTTTTTTTTTTTTTTTTTTTTTTTTTTATCGTCAGGAAACTCGTTACGAGTACCCGCCGCCTGGGGAAGAACGACGGGTTATGTGGGACTCCTGCCGTGCTAGAGATGGTAAACGCACGACAGTTTACCCACTAAAACCTGACGGTGTCCACCTTGATCTCCCTGTTGTCGGGAACACGGGAACGGGAAATCATCCGCGATTCCGACGGCGATAGCCCAACGGCTCACCTCGGTGTCGGAGGGTGGAGGAGGCACCCTCAACGACGACCAACTGGAGTAGCGCGCGGCGGACACCGCGCGCGCCTACTCGGGCCAGGTTTTTAGGCGGCAGACTTCCCCAAGTCTACCGCCCTCTGGCTAGTGTCAGGGGGGGAGGCGGCGGTCTTGTGCCGCTCTCCGGCGCCCGGTCCTTCGACGGCGGATGGTGAGATCGGAAGTCGCCTCCCTTTCTCTCTCCGCCGCCTCCTTCTGCGACAACACGACCTCGCAGAAGGTCTGGACGGCGTCCCAGGCCCTTTCGCTCTCGACCATGGCTTTGATCACGGCCGGGAGCGTCAGGTCTGCCCCCACAACACTTTGGAGCGCCTCCCGCTCTGACGCCCACGCTGGACAGAACTCCAGCGTGTGCTGGGCGTCCTCATCAAAGCAGTCGCTGCAGTGGTGGCAGCGTGGGTCCGGCTCTCTTCCGGCGACGCGACACAGGTAGCCACCGAAACACCCATGTCCCGTGAGGACTTGCGTCAGCCGGAAGGTAAAAACGCCATGGCGTCTTGCCAGCCACTGTGCAAAGATAGGTCGAACAGCTTCGATGGTTCTTCGGCCAGGCGTGACATTTTGGAGTCTAGCGAGCCATTCTGCTGTTACCGCTTCGCGCTCCTGTGGGGATTCGGGCAGTACTGGATTTGGGTCCCCAGACGTAGGGCCTCGACGTCGACGGTATGTTGACGCCAAGGAGACTGCATCGAGGTCCCAAGGTGGAACTCCAGCTAACACGCACGCCGCATCTCCTGAGACGGTTCTGTAACCCCTGATTAATCTGATCGCCATTGATCTTTGAGATTGTCGCAGAACAGCTACATTCTCTCGGACAAGGTTGTCCGCCCATACAGGGGCCCCATAGAGTGCCATGGACCGCAGCACCCCAAGATATAGGCGCCTGCTTGAGCAATTTGGTCCCCGCAGATTTGGCATTAATCTGTTAAGTGCGCACGCCACCTTCGTCAGTTTCGGCGCAAGGGCTCGGAAGTGCGGCCGGAAGTTCCATCGGCTGTCGAGCACGAGTCCGAGATACGGGAACCTAACCTAACCTAACCTAACCTAACCTAACCTAACCTTTTTTTTTTTTTTTTTTTTTTTTTTTTTTTAACGTGTGGAAAACCCTGTTCCCGGGTACCCGCCGCCTGGGGAAGCGACGGGTTATGTGGGGCTCCTGCCGTGCAAAGATAAACGCACGGCAGCCTACCCACTAAAAACCACACGAGGTCCACTGTGTCGCCTGTGGGCTGGGGTCACAGGTATCCGAATTCTTCTGTAAACCCCAGCGGCGATTGCCTGTTAAGGCCCGTCCCGGTGTCGGGGGTGAAGGAACCCCTGACGGCCTCCTAGAGTGGCACGCGGTGGACTCCGCGCGCACCGACTCGGGCCAGGTGATTAGGCGGCAGACTTCCCCAAGCCTACCGCCCTCTGGCCGGTGTTAGGGGGGGAGGCGACGATCGTGTGCCGCTCTCCGGCGCCCGGTCCTCCTGCGACGGATGGCGAGATCGGCGTTAGCCTCCCTCAGCCTCTCCGCCGCCTCCTTCTGCGACATCACGACCTCGCAGAAGGATAGGACGGCGTCCCATGACCTTTCGCTGCCGACCATGGCTGAGATCACAGCCGGCAGCGTCAAGTCCGCCCCCACGACACTCTTGAGCGCCTCGCGCTCAGTCGCCCAAGCTGGGCACATCTCCAGCGTATGCTGGGCCGACTCGTCGTGACAGTCGGCGCAGTGGTGGCAGCGAGGCGAGGGTTCCCTCCCGGCGACCCGACACAGATACCCCCCGAAGCAACCGTGCCCCGTGAGGATCTGCGTGGCGCGAAAGGTTAACACCCCGTGACGCCTACCCAACCACTGTGTAAGGATCGGGCAAACTGCCTCCACGGTCCGCCGGCCAGCACTAGCGCTCTCCAGCCTGGACCTCCACTCCTCCAATGCGGCGACCCGCTCTTCCTCTTCCTCCTCGATCCCTCGTCGTATCGTGCTGGTATCCCTAGACGCTAGGCCTCGGCGCCGACAATAGATCGACGCCAAAGAAAGTGCATCCAGGTCCCACGGCATGACACCGGCCAACACGCACGCAACCTCCGCCGAGATGGTACGGTACCCCCTGATCACCCTGATCGCCATCACTCTCTGCGCCCTCCGCAGCAGAGTGACGTTGTCGCGACTCAGGGCATCCGCCCACACTGGGGCACCGTACATCGCCATCGACCGTACCACACCCGTGTACAGCCTCCGACACGCAACACTCGGGCCGCCGACATTGGGCAACAACGTGCACAACGCCGCCGCCGCCTTCAACAACCGCGGCACCAGTTCACAAAAGTGCGCCCTGAAGTTCCACCGGCTGTCGAGCACGAGTCCGAGATACTTCATCGTGCTCTTCACGCCGATGCGAACTCCCCCCACGACAATGTGCGCATCCGGTGGAGGCGCTCTCCGAGGACCGTGAAAACACACGGCCTCCGACTTCTCGAGAGCCACCTCCAAACCCAACCTCCGAATCCTGCCAACCACAAAAGCCACACCCGCCGTTGCCAGAATCGCCGCCTCCCTATACGTCCCCTGACGTGCCGTCACCAACGTGTCGTCCGCATAACACGTGACCTCCACACCTCGTAGACCGGTGCCCCGCAGCACCCAGTCATATCCAATATTCCACAGGAGCGGCCCAAGTACCGACCCCTGTGGAACACCGCAAACCACCTCCCGACTTTCCCATCCTCCCTGGCCTGGGAACGTCACCCACCTCTCCGACAGGTAGGCCCCTATGACGCGTTGGAGGTAGGTCGGCACCCCGTGATGGCGGAGCGCCTCCCTTATGCAGCTCCAGGGCAGCGTATTAAACGCATTCGCGATGTCGAGCGATACCGCGATAACGACGTCGCCCCGGGAGACTGCTTCCTGCACCTGGGACCGGACCCGCAGAACAGCATCCACGGTGGAACGCCCGCCGCGAAAGCCGAACTGGACGTCGGATAGGTTGGGTCCCACCTGCTCCAAGTGCTCAACCAAGCGCCCGGCTACGACCCGCTCGAAAAGCTTGGCCACTTCGTCCAGGAGAACGATGGGACGGTACGCAGATGGAGAATCCGCGGGCCGCCCCTCCTTCTTGAGGAGGACTAGCCTGCCTGTCTTCCACCGCAGCGGAATTAGGGCTTGCGCCAGACAGGCAGTGAATAGTCCTCGAACACGTGGCTCCATCGACTCCATGGCCAACACCAACACCCGCCCTGGAATTCCGTCAGGGCCAGGGGCAACGTTCTTCGCCCGGAGACGAGCTACCGCCCTTGCCAACTCTGCCTCTTCTACTTCCGGGATCTCGCTCTCCTCATCTCCTGCACTCCGTGAGACCATTGGTGGAGGCTGATGGTCTGCCTGCGCACCGTGTGGAAACAGAGTCGCGACCACATCGCTAACCACTCTAGGCTGAAGCGACAGCGTTAGTGGGGGAGCCCAAGGACGGAGCTTGTTCCGCACCATCCTGTAGGGCGTCCCCCAGGGATCACGGTTCAGCTCCTCCAACAACCGTTCCCTGGCTGTGGTCTTCGACTCACTAATGGCCACTTGCAAGCTGGTCTTCGCTGCAGTATACACGGAGTACAGCCGATCCTCCTCCATCCTATGCCTCTCTCTGTCAAAATCGTTTCGGCTCCTGAATCGTCGCCTTCGACAGCGGGTGTACTGGCGTCTGGCAGCAACGCACTGCTCGCGCAGTTGCGCAATCGCCGACGTCCACCAGTACACCTGGCGCCTAGATGGGCAGCGCCTTGATCGCGGCATGGACGCGTCACACACCCGCTCCATCATTTCTCGCAGCCTCTCCGCCATCTCCGTGACAGTCCCGTTGGTCTGGGGAAGCCATGAGGCCACTGTCACCGCCTCCTGCAGCACCTCGACATCAAGGCGCTTCAGTTGCCATCTCGGACCGTCCGCACTCGAGTGACGACGACTCGACGACATCGCTGGATTTGTGGAGATCTCAAAGAGGATGTAAAGATGGTCCGAAAGTGTCTCCACATCATCCAGCACACGCCAACCCTCAACACGGCACGCTAAAGCCGGGCTCGCGAACGTGACGTCCACGATGGACCCGCCCTGCCGTCGCACGCACGTGTTGGCCGTCCCTCGATTTAAGACGGTCAAATTGGTGGCAACTACCCACTCCTCGAGCAATCTTCCTCGCACGTCCGTTATCGGCGAACCCCACATGCTCGACTTAGCATTGAGGTCCCCGGCTATCACAAGTTTCCTGGCTTGAAAGGTCCGAGCGAGCTCCTCCACCTCATCCAAAAACTCCTCGAACTCAATGATGGGTCGGTTGGGGGAAAAATAAACCCCCACTACCACGACGTCACCTAAGAGTGCCGCAACACAGCCCGAGCCCTTTACAATACGCGTAAAGGGTGGGCAGCCCGCAGCAACCTGAGCAACAATGGCCACCAGCCCGTCATTATCCGCCGTCCAATTATCACGCGGGGAAACCGAATACGGCTCCGCCGCGACCGCCACTTGTACCGACCACTGCACCAGGCTTTGAACAAAAAGGTCCTGGGCTCTGGCACAGTGATTCAGGTTCGCCTGAAGGAACCTAAGGGCCATGGTTATGTTTCCATGGCCCTCCCCACCTCGTCCCTGTTTTGGACTGGCTGTATATGGGCCGTTTTCCCAGAGACAGTTTTCCTCTTTTTCTTGGGCTTATGCGCCCTGACGCAAGCCACACTTCCCACAGTGTGGTCCGCAGGCCTCTTCGCTGCCTCGCAGACTGCACAGTGAGGTGCAGATGTGCATTGGCTACGTAAGTGGCCCGGCTGCCCACACCTGTAGCAGAGGCTTGTGCGATCTGCCGCACCTGTGCACCGCGCCGCTACGTGGCCCCCCTCATGACACCGGTAGCACCTCTGAGGTCGGGCCTGTAGCAGTTTGACCTGCGCAGAGAACATCCCCACAAGGAGACGACCTCCGTCTACCACCTTTTTGGCAGCAACGACCGGGCAACGGACCCACGCCGTTCCCACACCGAATCTGTCCCGTCGGATTTCTCCGGACTTGACCAGATCGGCACTGCAACCACCTGCCCGGCCGATACTTTCTGCCAGTTCCGTCGGAGTAACCGAATCATCCAGACCAGTTACTCGAAGCTCGGCGCATTTGGTGGGCCTAGAGATCCTGACGTCCTCCTCGCCCAAGACTCCCTTCAGCGCCTGCGCCAAGATATCCGCTTTCTCAGCACTATTTGCCCCCGGTATTTCGAGCATTCTAGCTCCCGTCGAGGCAACCTTGAAGCGGACGTCTTTGATATTTAGGTCGTTTAAATCGACCTTTTTGTTGACATGGTCAAACACCTCCTTATACGTGATATTTCGCTCAACAGCAGAAGGCTGGAGCTTTATCACTACCGCCGCCGAGCGAGGAGGCCGAAGTTTCCTAGGCTTCCGTTTCTTTGGCGGCACGTCAGATTTCTTTGGCTGCTGCTTGGCAGCCTTCGTCTTCTTCCCACGCCTGACAACCACATTCCACCCATCACTGGTGGAAGGGGCTGGGACCGATTGCGCCGATGGAGTTGGCGCTAGCGAATGGCTTTGCGGATTTTTCCGCTCCTTCTTCTTTTTCTCCTTCTTTTTCTTCTTCGTCTCGCGCGGAGCAGGATTCGCCGGAGCGACCAAAGTGGTCACCCTGCTTCCTGACTCCGCCGGTTTCGCCGATGTTGCGGCCTTATTCTTTGCCTTGTCTGCCGCCAGTGGCGGGCGGCTGCGCCGCTCTGGCAGCAGGCGCTCCTCCAAAGCCTCAAAGCGAGCGTTCATCATGGTCCCCACGTGGACCATGATCGCCCGAGCAAATTCATCCGTCACCGGGTGTTGTGGCGAGGGATTTGCTGGGACTTGCGCAGGCATAGTGCTAACTTGCGCTCTCAACGCTGCTATCTCTTTTTTCATATCTAACACCTCCGCTTGAAGGCGGGCGTTAGTTCTCTGTAACTCCGTAACTTCATCTGAAGTCGTTCTCATAGCCAAGACGTCGAATGCCGACGCAATGGCGCTCGCCGACTGCTTTAGGGCTTTCGTAAATGTGCCCTTAAGGTTGCTTGATTTTGTGGCAACCATGTGTATCACCTCCAGGTTTTGGGCCACCTGATCGCGAAGATCAGAGGCCAGTGCCTCATCCCTAATAGATAGGCCAAATGTCATGTCCGGTGTATGTGCGCGCGAGCTATACCTCGTCTGCACGGACAATGCAGCATCCGCAACCTCCTGCTCCGCACGGAGCTGCATTTCCTGTCTTTTTGCCTCATTTAAGGCCTTTTTAGCCTCCGCTAGGCCTACGTACTCCCCAGTTGTCGGGGGTCGCCCTCTTCCTTTGGCCTTTGATTTTCGGCCTGTTCGTCCCTGGGTGCTGTCATCTGAAGAATCAGATGCACCGCACGTGCTACGTGGTCTCTTCCGGTCTTTGATGTAATTTGCCCTTACATTCCCTTCCTGGGAGACCATGGACACCACACTGTCGCCATCAGAATCTCTTGGGTTATTCGCCCAGAGACGACCTAGAGAAGAGACAGAACTCTTCCTAGATCTCATGCCGCCACTGATGATCGAGGCAGCCTCCTCCAAATCAAGCCTCGTCAAAACAACCTGCGGTTGTTTACGCACAGCTCCACCTCTTGCTCCGCCAATCTCTGGCCACTCGTCTTCGACGCCCGTCGCAGGCACTGAACCTCCGCCCGTCTCAGGCACTGCACCCCCGCCCGTCTCAGGCACTAACCCCCCGCCCGTCGCAGGCTCTTTACCCCCGCCCGTCTCAGGCACCTTCCCAATAATATTTTCACCGCCCGTCGCAGGCCCAACGTCAACTACGCCCTTCCCGGGCTCCGTCACGACATCACCAAAACAGCAGTTGTCCCCCCCAGATTCGACGGGACGGCGTGCCGTAGCACGGAGGGATTGCCGACGGATATGCACATCGGTACCCTCCTGGGGAATATTTTCGCTAACTGTTTTCATGATGGGGGGTTTGCTGATCCACAGCTTCGGCTTTGTTTACGGTGTGCTCCGCTAGGCCGTGGGGATAACAATCCCCTATAGGTGCGCCCACACCTGCTGGTTTTGGTCCGCGGCGGGTTTCCCCGCTACCACCCGCAAAATGCGAGTGGCATTCCCCTATCCGCCACCTGGGGACGCGCCCGATAGAAGTTCCAGCAACTCCCACGGGAACCTAACCTTTTTTTTTTTTTTTTTTTTTTTTTTACGTGTGGAAACTCGTTACGAGTACCCGCCGCCTGGGGAAGCAGACGGGTTATGTGGGACTCCCGCCGCGCAAAGATGGTAAGCGCACGGCGGTATACCCACTAAAACCACACGGTGTTCCTCCTCATCGCATGAGGCCGGGGCACGGGTATCCAAATTCCTCCGCGACCCCGACGGCGAGAGCTGCTAGGCCCGTCTCAAGATGCCAAGGGTTATTACCCCCGACGGCCTCCTCGAGTAGCGTGCGGGAACTAACCAAGCGCAACGCTACTCCGCCAGATTTCGTGGACGGCCAACTTCCCCAAGTCGACCGCCCTCTGGCCTACCACGCAAGACGCGCCGGTTTCCGGCTTTCTTCTTTCGCCTATTAGCCGCGAACTTTGAGCAGGCCGCACTCCCTACAGTATGGTCCGCAGAGAGCCCTGCCGACTCGCAGACCGGGCAATGTGGAACGCCTTGACATTGGCCAATCTTGTGCCCTTCACTTCCACATCTAAAGCACTGGCCACTCCTGTCATCCGTGCTCTTACAACTGGCCGCAACATGGCCAGCTTCGTGGCACCGGAAGCACCTGAGAGGCCGATGGTCCAGTAACGATACACGCGCCGTCGACAGGCCCATCGACACTCTCCCACTCTTCAAGATTGGCTTCGCTGCCGCGACCGGGCAACGCACCCACGCCGAACCAAGCCCCCTACGACCCTGCCGAACAACTCCCACCTTATAATTGATGAGAGTGCCACCACCAACACGACTAAGGGCTAAGGCTATCTCCTCCTGTGTGACGGAATCATCCAGGCCACCAACGCGCAATTCGACACATTTAGTGGGCCTGGAGATGTGCACCTCTTGCGAGTTCACAATCGCAGCCAACCGCTGGGCCAGTGCATCCGCCTTTCCCCCTTTATCGCCGGGCAACTCCAACATTCGTGCGCCTGTTGCTGCCACCTTAAAACGAACATCGGTGATACCCAGCGCCGCCAGGTCCACGTTCCGCGTGAAGTTTTTGAGGACTCCCGCGTACGTGAGACCACGATCCACGCCCTCCGGCTGCAGCTTGATGGAAATAGCCGCTGAGCTCGGAGGGCGTAGTCTCGGCTTTCTCGCCTTGTCAGTCCGGCCTTTCTTCCGTGCCGTCTTCTCCTTCTTCTTCTTTTTCTTTTTGGCCACCTCTGACCAGCGCTCTGGTGCCGTGGCTGAGCTCGTTGGCGGCGGCTGTGCCTCAGCAGATGGTGCTGCCTGGTCTGCACTCTTAGTCTTCTTCTTCTTCTTGTTTCCCTTCTCAGCCGGGTTATTGGCTGGAGCCATCAGGGTGGTGACAGATGACTCCGCCACTGTCTTCTTCCGGGTCGTGTCTGCCGCCAGGGGAGGACGAATCCGCCGCTCTGGCAGAAGACGTTCCTGCAGCGCCTCGAATCGGGCATTGATCATGGTCCCCACCTGAACCATGATCTTCCGGGCCAACTCGTCATCGTCAGTCCTCGCCAGATGTTGTGGCGGACTGTTGGCCGGAGCCTGTGCCTGAGATGTTGTATGGCACAGGTCCATCCGAGAGCGCTCCATCTCCTTCCTCATTTCCGCCATTTCCTTCCGTAGGTCCTGCAGCTCTGCTCTGAGGCGGGCGTTGCTCGCCCGCAACTGCGCTACCTCATCTGAATGAGTCCTCTCCGCCAAGACGTCAAAGGCTGCCGAGATGTTATTGGCAGCGTCTTTAAGGGCCTTCGCAAAGGTACCCTTAAGGTTCCCCGACGTCTTGGCCACCTTCAGTATGACCATGAGGCTGTCTGCCACCTGAGTGTGAAGCTCCGGTGTCAAAGCAGCCTCTGCCTCCCTCTGAGTCACAGCCGGTGAATTCTCCGACATACGCGAATTGGCTCGGGTGGACACCGCCAATGCCAACCCAGCCACCTCCTCTTCCGCGCGCAGTCGGAGCTCCTCTCTCTTGGCCTCGTTCAAGGCCCGCTTTGCCTCAGCCAAGCCAACGTATTCGCCCGTTGTTGGTGGGCGCCCTCTCCCCTTGCTGGACACAGCCCTCGCCTTAGGTCCCCTCTCCTCGTCCGAAGACCCAGACCGACTAGGCTGCTTGTCCCTTGGCCTCTTCCTGTAATGGGACCTCTCCAAGCTCCCCATAGAAGACATGGAGACACAACTGTCCCCATCGGAGTCAATCCCATAGGACGATATTGAATATCGCCTTGACATCTCCTCTAAGTTAAGTCGACTTAGCACCACCTTCGCCTGCTTCGCCGAAACACCCAACTCCGAAACACCTTTTCCAGGCGCAACACCCTCAACACCGCCCGTCACAGGCCCGACATCAACACCGCCAATCTCTGGCACCTCTCCTCCGCCCATCTCAGGCACGTTTCCCCCGCCTATCGCAGGCCCAATGTCTACTCCGCCCTTCTCGGGCTCCCCGACATCACCAAAGCAGTAGTTGTCCCCCCCAGATTCGACGGGACGGCGTGCCGTAGCACGGAGGGATTGCCGACGGATATTCACGTCGGTGCCCTCCTGGGGAATCTGTTCGCTAGCTGCTTTCATGATGGGTTTTTGCTGATCCACAGCTTCGGCTTTGTTTACGGTGTGCTCCGCTAGGCCGTGGGGATAACAATCCCCTAAAGGTACGCCCATACCTGCTGGTTTTGGTCCGCGCCGGATTACTCCGGTACCACCCGCAAAGTGCGAGTGGCGTTCCCCTATCCGCCACCGGGGGACGCGCCCGATAGAAGACCCAGCAACTCCCACGGGACGGGAACCTAACCTAACCTAACCTAACCTAACCTAACCTAACCTAACCTAACCTAACCTAACCTTTTTTTTTTTTTTTTTTTTTTTTTTTTTTTTTTTTTTTTTTTTTTTTTTTTTTTATCGTTGGGAAATGCATTTCTCGCACGGGCCCCCTGCTAACCAGAGGGCACTGTGGGGGACTCGATGACATACCCCCTAAAACCCAACGCCTAACCCCAATCCGCCATAGTGGGACGCCGCGGGATCGCGTTAGCATACAACCGCGACGCCCCGGCGGTGGCCAGGAACGACCCCAACCCAAACGTGAGGCTGCTCGCAAGTCCACTCTGCTGATCAGAGAAGTACCCGGAGCAGCCCCACAAAACCTGAACACCGCCCACCGAAGTGGGCACTCTGCAAAAAATAAGGGGTATATGCGTATATAAGTCTATACGCATATACCCGAACCTCCCACCCAAAACTGGGCAACACCGCAAAATTGCCCGAAGGCCCGCCTAATACGCCCGAAGGCCCCCCCAAAACGGCCGCAGGAGAAGAGGATGCGACAACGCCGACACTCCCCTTCCCCTGCCGCCCCCCCAAATGCCGCCATCAGCGGTGACGGCCCCGCTGGGACCGCGGAAGGCGGGGAGAAATATTTTGTTCTTCCCGCCCCCCGCGGACCCCCCCAACCCACCCAAGACGGTTGCAGAGGATAGGGAGTACGGCGCACCGTAATACCGTAGCTCCTCTTCCTCTGCATCCCCACCGCGTCCACCATCAAACGGTGGCGGCCCCGCTAGGCCGCGGGAGATAGGGACGAGCGGCGCACCGCAATACCGGCACTCCTCTTCCCCCGCGGCCCCCCTACCGTCGGCCCAGCTCCGACTGAGCTGGCTGCCGACACCCCTCGCCAGACACAGGACCACCGAAGTGGCCCCGCTCCAGCCGCCGCACCGACGGGCTAGTCCCGGCAGTGCGGCCCGCGCAGTGCCTCCTACCGTGAAAACGGCCAGAGACACCGCGCTACCTCCCGGTGGGCCCGGGTGTCCGCCTGACACCCCACCCTGGCTGTTGGTCCGCGGCGGGTTTCCCCGCTACCACCCGCTCCTGCTCTTGCCAACAGGAGCGAGTGGCATTCCCCCATCCGCCACCTGGGGACGCGTCCGGTAGCAGTCAGCCTCTGCCCCGGAAAAGAGATTCGAATTTTCCCACCGGCCTCCACCGGTGGTACTCATTCTACCATCTCTTTGGAGCTAGGCTCCACCGTCATACCTACTAATCCACCGCAACGTCCGTCCATTATAGGCCGTCTGCCTAGGACTTCTGAAGCAGTGAACTTTCGGTCACACACCACAGAGTTATGTTTATACTAACTCACCGCCCCGTCGGGCTTAGAGCTTTCTAAACATGCCTCCAATAGCTCGTAGCCACCCCCAAATTATGCGGGGGTGGTTGTACTCGCTATAGACCACCGACCCCGAACATATATAAATTATTAAATTATGTTCGGACCGGGACACGAACCCGGGGACCAGTGCGTGGGTCGTACATTGCTCACCACTACGCCAACTGGCCCGTCCAGAGATTCGAATTTTCCCACCGGCCTCCACCGGTGGTACTCATTCTACCATCTCTTTGGAGCTAGGCTCCACCGTCATACCTACTAATCCACCGCAACGTCCGTCCATTATGGGCCGTCTGCCTAGGACTTCTGAAGCAGTGAACTTTCGGTCACACACCACAGAGTTATGTTTATACTAACTCACCGCCCCGTCGGGCTTAGAGCTTTCTAAACATGCCTCCAATAGCTCGTAGCCACCCCCAAATTATGCGGGGGTGGTTGTACTCGCTATAGACCACCGACCCCGAACATATATAAATTATTAAATTATGTTCGGACCGGGACACGAACCCGGGGACCAGTGCGTGGGTCGTACATTGCTCACCACTACGCCAACTGGCCCGTCATAAGAGATTCGAATTTTCCCACCGGCCTCCACCGGTGGTACTCATTCTACCATCTCTTTTTGGAGCTAGGCTCCACCGTCATACCTACTAATCCACCGCAACGTCCGTCCATTATAGGCCGTCTGCCTAGGACTTCTGAAGCAGTGAACTTTCGGTCACACACCACAGAGTTATGTTTATACTAACTCACCGCCCCGTCGGGCTTAGAGCTTTCTAAACATGCCTCCAATAGCTCGTAGCCACCCCCAAATTATGCGGGGGTGGTTGTACTCGCTATAGACCACCGACCCCGAACATATATAAATTATTAAATTATGTTCGGACCGGGACACGAACCCGGGGACCAGTGCGTGGGTCGTACATTGCTCACCACTACGCCAACTGGCCCGTCAAAAGAGATTCGAATTTTCCCACCGGCCTCCACCGGTGGTACTCATTCTACCATCTCTTTTGGAGCTAGGCTCCACCGTCATACCTACTAATCCACCGCAACGTCCGTCCATTATAGGCCGTCTGCCTAGGACTTCTGAAGCAGTGAACTTTCGGTCACACACCACAGAGTTATGTTTATACTAACTCACCGCCCCGTCGGGCTTAGAGCTTTCTAAACATGCCTCCAATAGCTCGTAGCCACCCCCAAATTATGCGGGGGTGGTTGTACTCGCTATAGACCACCGACCCCGAACATATATAAATTATTAAATTATGTTCGGACCGGGACACGAACCCGGGGACCAGTGCGTGGGTCGTACATTGCTCACCACTACGCCAACTGGCCCGTCTAAAAGAGATTCGAATTTTCCCACCGGCCTCCACCGGTGGTACTCATTCTACCATCTCTTTGGAGCTAGGCTCCACCGTCATACCTACTAATCCACCGCAACGTCCGTCCATTATGGGCCGTCTGCCTAGGACTTCTGAAGCAGTGAACTTTCGGTCACACACCACAGAGTTATGTTTATACTAACTCACCGCCCCGTCGGGCTTAGAGCTTTCTAAACATGCCTCCAATAGCTCGTAGCCACCCCCAAATTATGCGGGGGTGGTTGTACTCGCTATAGACCACCGACCCCGAACATATATAAATTATTAAATTATGTTCGGACCGGGACACGAACCCGGGGACCAGTGCGTGGGTCGTACATTGCTCACCACTACGCCAACTGGCCCGTCAAAAAGAGATTCGAATTTTTCCCACCGGCCTCCACCGGTGGTACTCATTCTACCATCTCTTTGGAGCTAGGCTCCACCGTCATACCTACTAATCCACCGCAACGTCCGTCCATTATAGGCCGTCTGCCTAGGACTTCTGAAGCAGTGAACTTTCGGTCACACACCACAGAGTTATGTTTATACTAACTCACCGCCCCGTCAGGCTTAGAGCTTTCTAAACATGCCTCCAATAGCTCGTAGCCACCCCCAAATTATGCGGGGGTGGTTGTACTCGCTATAGACCACCGACCCCGAACATATATAAATTATTAAATTATGTTCGGACCGGGACACGAACCCGGGGACCAGTGCGTGGGTCGTACATTGCTCACCACTACGCCAACTGGCCCGTCTAAAGAGATTCGAATTTTCCCACCGGCCTCCACCGGTGGTACTCATTCTACCATCTCTTTTTGGAGCTAGGCTCCACCGTCATACCTACTAATCCACCGCAACGTCCGTCCATTATAGGCCGTCTGCCTAGGACTTCTGAAGCAGTGAACTTTCGGTCACACACCACAGAGTTATGTTTATACTAACTCACCGCCCCGTCGGGCTTAGAGCTTTCTAAACATGCCTCCAATAGCTCGTAGCCACCCCCAAATTATGCGGGGGTGGTTGTACTCGCTATAGACCACCGACCCCGAACATATATAAATTATTAAATTATGTTCGGACCGGGACACGAACCCGGGGACCAGTGCGTGGGTCGTACATTGCTCACCACTACGCCAACTGGCCCGTCAAAAAGAGATTCGAATTTTCCCACCGGCCTCCACCGGTGGTACTCATTCTACCATCTCTTTTGGAGCTAGGCTCCACCGTCATACCTACTAATCCACCGCAACGTCCGTCCATTATGGGCCGTCTGCCTAGGACTTCTGAAGCAGTGAACTTTCGGTCACACACCACAGAGTTATGTTTATACTAACTCACCGCCCCGTCGGGCTTAGAGCTTTCTAAACATGCCTCCAATAGCTCGTAGCCACCCCCAAATTATGCGGGGGTGGTTGTACTCGCTATAGACCACCGACCCCGAACATATATAAATTATTAAATTATGTTCGGACCGGGACACGAACCCGGGGACCAGTGCGTGGGTCGTACATTGCTCACCACTACGCCAACTGGCCCGTCAAAAGAGATTCGAATTTTCCCACCGGCCTCCACCGGTGGTACTCATTCTACCATCTCTTTGGAGCTAGGCTCCACCGTCATACCTACTAATCCACCGCAACGTCCGTCCATTATAGGCCGTCTGCCTAGGACTTCTGAAGCAGTGAACTTTCGGTCACACACCACAGAGTTATGTTTATACTAACTCACCGCCCCGTCGGGCTTAGAGCTTTCTAAACATGCCTCCAATAGCTCGTAGCCACCCCCAAATTATGCGGGGGTGGTTGTACTCGCTATAGACCACCGACCCCGAACATATATAAATTATTAAATTATGTTCGGACCGGGACACGAACCCGGGGACCAGTGCGTGGGTCGTACATTGCTCACCACTACGCCAACTGGCCCGTCAAAAGAGATTCGAATTTTCCCACCGGCCTCCACCGGTGGTACTCATTCTACCATCTCTTTGGAGCTAGGCTCCACCGTCATACCTACTAATCCACCGCAACGTCCGTCCATTATAGGCCGTCTGCCTAGGACTTCTGAAGCAGTGAACTTTCGGTCACACACCACAGAGTTATGTTTATACTAACTCACCGCCCCGTCGGGCTTAGAGCTTTCTAAACATGCCTCCAATAGCTCGTAGCCACCCCCAAATTATGCGGGGGTGGTTGTACTCGCTATAGACCACCGACCCCGAACATATATAAATTATTAAATTATGTTCGGACCGGGACACGAACCCGGGGACCAGTGCGTGGGTCGTACATTGCTCACCACTACGCCAACTGGCCCGTCAAAAGAGATTCGAATTTTCCCACCGGCCTCCACCGGTGGTACTCATTCTACCATCTCTTTGGAGCTAGGCTCCACCGTCATACCTACTAATCCACCGCAACGTCCGTCCATTATGGGCCGTCTGCCTAGGACTTCTGAAGCAGTGAACTTTCGGTCACACACCACAGAGTTATGTTTATACTAACTCACCGCCCCGTCGGGCTTAGAGCTTTCTAAACATGCCTCCAATAGCTCGTAGCCACCCCCAAATTATGCGGGGGTGGTTGTACTCGCTATAGACCACCGACCCCGAACATATATAAATTATTAAATTATGTTCGGACCGGGACACGAACCCGGGGACCAGTGCGTGGGTCGTACATTGCTCACCACTACGCCAACTGGCCCGTCAAAAAGAGATTCGAATTTTCCCACCGGCCTCCACCGGTGGTACTCATTCTACCATCTCTTTTGGAGCTAGGCTCCACCGTCATACCTACTAATCCACCGCAACGTCCGTCCATTATAGGCCGTCTGCCTAGGACTTCTGAAGCAGTGAACTTTCGGTCACACACCACAGAGTTATGTTTATACTAACTCACCGCCCCGTCGGGCTTAGAGCTTTCTAAACATGCCTCCAATAGCTCGTAGCCACCCCCAAATTATGCGGGGGTGGTTGTACTCGCTATAGACCACCGACCCCGAACATATATAAATTATTAAATTATGTTCGGACCGGGACACGAACCCGGGGACCAGTGCGTGGGTCGTACATTGCTCACCACTACGCCAACTGGCCCGTCTAAAAGAGATTCGAATTTTCCCACCGGCCTCCACCGGTGGTACTCATTCTACCATCTCTTTGGAGCTAGGCTCCACCGTCATACCTACTAATCCACCGCAACGTCCGTCCATTATGGGCCGTCTGCCTAGGACTTCTGAAGCAGTGAACTTTCGGTCACACACCACAGAGTTATGTTTATACTAACTCACCGCCCCGTCGGGCTTAGAGCTTTCTAAACATGCCTCCAATAGCTCGTAGCCACCCCCAAATTATGCGGGGGTGGTTGTACTCGCTATAGACCACCGACCCCGAACATATATAAATTATTAAATTATGTTCGGACCGGGACACGAACCCGGGGACCAGTGCGTGGGTCGTACATTGCTCACCACTACGCCAACTGGCCCGTCGAAAGAGATTCGAATTTTCCCACCGGCCTCCACCGGTGGTACTCATTCTACCATCTCTTTGGAGCTAGGCTCCACCGTCATACCTACTAATCCACCGCAACGTCCGTCCATTATAGGCCGTCTGCCTAGGACTTCTGAAGCAGTGAACTTTCGGTCACACACCACAGAGTTATGTTTATACTAACTCACCGCCCCGTCAGGCTTAGAGCTTTCTAAACATGCCTCCAATAGCTCGTAGCCACCCCCAAATTATGCGGGGGTGGTTGTACTCGCTATAGACCACCGACCCCGAACATATATAAATTATTAAATTATGTTCGGACCGGGATACGAACCCGGGGACCAGTGCGTGGGTCGTACATTGCTCACCACTACGCCAACTGGCCCGTCAATAAATGTTCGAATTTTCCCACCGGCCTCCACCGGTGGTACTCATTCTACCATCTCTTTGGAGCTAGGCTCCACCGTCATACCTACTAATCCACCGCAACGTCCGTCCATTATGGGCCGTCTGCCTAGGACTTCTGAAGCAGTGAACTTTCGGTCACACACCACAGAGTTATGTTTATACTAACTCACCGCCCCGTCGGGCTTAGAGCTTTCTAAACATGCCTCCAATAGCTCGTAGCCACCCCCAAATTATGCGGGGGTGGTTGTACTCGCTATAGACCACCGACCCCGAACATATATAAATTATTAAATTATGTTCGGACCGGGACACGAACCCGGGGACCAGTGCGTGGGTCAAAAAGAGATTCGAATTTTCCCACCGGCCTCCACCGGTGGTACTCATTCTACCATCTCTTTTGGAGCTAGGCTCCACCGTCATACCTACTAATCCACCGCAACGTCCGTCCATTATGGGCCGTCTGCCTAGGACTTCTGAAGCAGTGAACTTTCGGTCACACACCACAGAGTTATGTTTATACTAACTCACCGCCCCGTCGGGCTTAGAGCTTTCTAAACATGCCTCCAATAGCTCGTAGCCACCCCCAAATTATGCGGGGGTGGTTGTACTCGCTATAGACCACCGACCCCGAACATATATAAATTATTAAATTATGTTCGGACCGGGACACGAACCCGGGGACCAGTGCGTGGGTCGTACATTGCTCACCACTACGCCAACTGGCCCGTCTTGCGCAGGGGCCATGATAATCTTCTCTGTATCGTTCCAATTTTAGTATATGTACTGCCGAAGCGAGTACAAAAGAGATTCGAATTTTCCCACCGGCCTCCACCGGTGGTACTCATTCTACCATCTCTTTGGAGCTAGGCTCCACCGTCATACCTACTAATCCACCGCAACGTCCGTCCATTATAGGCCGTCTGCCTAGGACTTCTGAAGCAGTGAACTTTCGGTCACACACCACAGAGTTATGTTTATACTAACTCACCGCCCCGTCGGGCTTAGAGCTTTCTAAACATGCCTCCAATAGCTCGTAGCCACCCCCAAATTATGCGGGGGTGGTTGTACTCGCTATAGACCACCGACCCCGAACATATATAAATTATTAAATTATGTTCGGACCGGGACACGAACCCGGGGACCAGTGCGTGGGTCGTACATTGCTCACCACTACGCCAACTGGCCCGTCAAAAAGAGATTCGAATTTTCCCACCGGCCTCCACCGGTGGTACTCATTCTACCATCTCTTTGGAGCTAGGCTCCACCGTCATACCTACTAATCCACCGCAACGTCCGTCCATTATAGGCCGTCTGCCTAGGACTTCTGAAGCAGTGAACTTTCGGTCACACACCACAGAGTTATGTTTATACTAACTCACCGCCCCGTCAGGCTTAGAGCTTTCTAAACATGCCTCCAATAGCTCGTAGCCACCCCCAAATTATGCGGGGGTGGTTGTACTCGCTATAGACCACCGACCCCGAACATATATAAATTATTAAATTATGTTCGGACCGGGACACGAACCCGGGGACCAGTGCGTGGGTCGTACATTGCTCACCACTACGCCAACTGGCCCGTCAAACGCTCGTAAACGCCAAGAGATTCGAATTTTCCCACCGGCCTCCACCGGTGGTACTCATTCTACCATCTCTTTGGAGCTAGGCTCCACCGTCATACCTACTAATCCACCGCAACGTCCGTCCATTATGGGCCGTCTGCCTAGGACTTCTGAAGCAGTGAACTTTCGGTCACACACCACAGAGTTATGTTTATACTAACTCACCGCCCCGTCGGGCTTAGAGCTTTCTAAACATGCCTCCAATAGCTCGTAGCCACCCCCAAATTATGCGGGGGTGGTTGTACTCGCTATAGACCACCGACCCCGAACATATATAAATTATTAAATTATGTTCGGACCGGGACACGAACCCGGGGACCAGTGCGTGGGTCGTACATTGCTCACCACTACGCCAACTGGCCCGTCAAATAGAGATTCGAATTTTCCCACCGGCCTCCACCGGTGGTACTCATTCTACCATCTCTTTGGAGCTAGGCTCCACCGTCATACCTACTAATCCACCGCAACGTCCGTCCATTATAGGCCGTCTGCCTAGGACTTCTGAAGCAGTGAACTTTCGGTCACACACCACAGAGTTATGTTTATACTAACTCACCGCCCCGTCAGGCTTAGAGCTTTCTAAACATGCCTCCAATAGCTCGTAGCCACCCCCAAATTATGCGGGGGTGGTTGTACTCGCTATAGACCACCGACCCCGAACATATATAAATTATTAAATTATGTTCGGACCGGGACACGAACCCGGGGACCAGTGCGTGGGTCGTACATTGCTCACCACTACGCCAACTGGCCCGTCAAAAAGAGATTCGAATTTTCCCACCGGCCTCCACCGGTGGTACTCATTCTACCATCTCTTTGGAGCTAGGCTCCACCGTCATACCTACTAATCCACCGCAACGTCCGTCCATTATAGGCCGTCTGCCTAGGACTTCTGAAGCAGTGAACTTTCGGTCACACACCACAGAGTTATGTTTATACTAACTCACCGCCCCGTCGGGCTTAGAGCTTTCTAAACATGCCTCCAATAGCTCGTAGCCACCCCCAAATTATGCGGGGGTGGTTGTACTCGCTATAGACCACCGACCCCGAACATATATAAATTATTAAATTATGTTCGGACCGGGACACGAACCCGGGGACCAGTGCGTGGGTCGTACATTGCTCACCACTACGCCAACTGGCCCGTCTAAAGAGATTCGAATTTTCCCACCGGCCTCCACCGGTGGTACTCATTCTACCATCTCTTTGGAGCTAGGCTCCACCGTCATACCTACTAATCCACCGCAACGTCCGTCCATTATGGGCCGTCTGCCTAGGACTTCTGAAGCAGTGAACTTTCGGTCACACACCACAGAGTTATGTTTATACTAACTCACCGCCCCGTCGGGCTTAGAGCTTTCTAAACATGCCTCCAATAGCTCGTAGCCACCCCCAAATTATGCGGGGGTGGTTGTACTCGCTATAGACCACCGACCCCGAACATATATAAATTATTAAATTATGTTCGGACCGGGACACGAACCCGGGGACCAGTGCGTGGGTCGTACATTGCTCACCACTACGCCAACTGGCCCGTCTAAAGAGATTCGAATTTTCCCACCGGCCTCCACCGGTGGTACTCATTCTACCATCTCTTTGGAGCTAGGCTCCACCGTCATACCTACTAATCCACCGCAACGTCCGTCCATTATAGGCCGTCTGCCTAGGACTTCTGAAGCAGTGAACTTTCGGTCACACACCACAGAGTTATGTTTATACTAACTCACCGCCCCGTCGGGCTTAGAGCTTTCTAAACATGCCTCCAATAGCTCGTAGCCACCCCCAAATTATGCGGGGGTGGTTGTACTCGCTATAGACCACCGACCCCGAACATATATAAATTATTAAATTATGTTCGGACCGGGACACGAACCCGGGGACCAGTGCGTGGGGAAAAGAGATTCGAATTTTCCCACCGGCCTCCACCGGTGGTACTCATTCTACCATCTCTTTGGAGCTAGGCTCCACCGTCATACCTACTAATCCACCGCAACGTCCGTCCATTATAGGCCGTCTGCCTAGGACTTCTGAAGCAGTGAACTTTCGGTCACACACCACAGAGTTATGTTTATACTAACTCACCGCCCCGTCGGGCTTAGAGCTTTCTAAACATGCCTCCAATAGCTCGTAGCCACCCCCAAATTATGCGGGGGTGGTTGTACTCGCTATAGACCACCGACCCCGAACATATATAAATTATTAAATTATGTTCGGACCGGGACACGAACCCGGGGACCAGTGCGTGGGTCGTACATTGCTCACCACTACGCCAACTGGCCCGTCTAAAAAGAGATTCGAATTTTCCCACCGGCCTCCACCGGTGGTACTCATTCTACCATCTCTTTTGGAGCTAGGCTCCACCGTCATACCTACTAATCCACCGCAACGTCCGTCCATTATGGGCCGTCTGCCTAGGACTTCTGAAGCAGTGAACTTTCGGTCACACACCACAGAGTTATGTTTATACTAACTCACCGCCCCGTCAGGCTTAGAGCTTTCTAAACATGCCTCCAATAGCTCGTAGCCACCCCCAAATTATGCGGGGGTGGTTGTACTCGCTATAGACCACCGACCCCGAACATATATAAATTATTAAATTATGTTCGGACCGGGACACGAACCCGGGGACCAGTGCGTGGGTCGTACATTGCTCACCACTACGCCAACTGGCCCGTCTTCAAGAGATTCGAATTTTCCCACCGGCCTCCACCGGTGGTACTCATTCTACCATCTCTTTTTGGAGCTAGGCTCCACCGTCATACCTACTAATCCACCGCAACGTCCGTCCATTATAGGCCGTCTGCCTAGGACTTCTGAAGCAGTGAACTTTCGGTCACACACCACAGAGTTATGTTTATACTAACTCACCGCCCCGTCGGGCTTAGAGCTTTCTAAACATGCCTCCAATAGCTCGTAGCCACCCCCAAATTATGCGGGGGTGGTTGTACTCGCTATAGACCACCGACCCCGAACATATATAAATTATTAAATTATGTTCGGACCGGGACACGAACCCGGGGACCAGTGCGTGGGTCGTACATTGCTCACCACTACGCCAACTGGCCCGTCTAAAGAGATTCGAATTTTCCCACCGGCCTCCACCGGTGGTACTCATTCTACCATCTCTTTGGAGCTAGGCTCCACCGTCATACCTACTAATCCACCGCAACGTCCGTCCATTATAGGCCGTCTGCCTAGGACTTCTGAAGCAGTGAACTTTCGGTCACACACCACAGAGTTATGTTTATACTAACTCACCGCCCCGTCAGGCTTAGAGCTTTCTAAACATGCCTCCAATAGCTCGTAGCCACCCCCAAATTATGCGGGGGTGGTTGTACTCGCTATAGACCACCGACCCCGAACATATATAAATTATTAAATTATGTTCGGACCGGGACACGAACCCGGGGACCAGTGCGTGGGTCGTACATTGCTCACCACTACGCCAACTGGCCCGTCAACCTAACCTAACCTAACCTAACCTAACCTAACCTAACCTAACCTAACCTAACCTAACCTAACCTAACCTAACCTAACCTAACCTAACCTAACCTAACCTAACCTAACCTAACCTAACCTAACCTAACCTAACCTAACCTAACCTAACCTAACCTAACCTAACCTAACCTAACCTAACCTAACCTAACCTAACCTAACCTAACCTAACCTAACCTAACCTAACCTAACCTAACCTAACCTAACCTAACCTAACCTAACCTAACCTAACCTAACCTAACCTAACCTAACCTAACCTAACCTAACCTAACCTAACCTAACCTAACCTAACCTAACCTAACCTAACCTAACCTAACCTAACCTAACCTAACCTAACCTAACCTAACCTAACCTAACCTAACCTAACCTAACCTAACCTAACCTAACCTAACCTAACCTAACCTAACCTAACCTAACCTAACCTAACCTAACCTAACCTAACCTAACCTAACCTAACCTAACCTAACCTAACCTAACCTAACCTAACCTAACCTAACCTAACCTAACCTAACCTAACCTAACCTAACCTAACCTAACCTAACCTAACCTAACCTAACCTAACCTAACCTAACCTAACCTAACCTAACCTAACCTAACCTAACCTAACCTAACCTAACCTAACCTAACCTAACCTAACCTAACCTAACCTAACCTAACCTAACCTAACCTAACCTAACCTAACCTAACCTAACCTAACCTAACCTAACCTAACCTAACCTAACCTAACCTAACCTAACCTAACCTAACCTAACCTAACCTTTTTTTTTTTTTTTTTTTTTTTTTTTTTTTTTTTTTTTTTTTTTTTTTTTTTTTTTTTTTTAACGTGTGGAAAACCCTGTTCCCGGGTACCCGCCGCCTGGGGAAGCGACGGGTTATGTGGGGCTCCTGCCGCGCAAAGATGGTAAGCGCACGGCAGCCTACCCACTAAAAACCACACGAGGTCCACTGTGTCGCCTGTGGGCTGGGGTCACAGGTATCCAAATTCTTCTGTAAACCCCAGCGGCGATTGCCTGTTAAGGCCCGTCCCGGTGTCGGGGGTGAAGGTGTTCGACCACCCCTGACGGCCTCCTAGAGTGGCACGCGGTGGACTCCGCGCGCACCGACTCGGGCCAGGTGATTAGGCGGCAGACTTCCCCAAGCCTACCGCCCTCTGGCCGGTGTTAGGGGGGGAGGCGACGATCGTGTGCCGCTCTCCGGCGCCCGGTCCTCCTGCGACGGATGGCGAGATCGGCGTTAGCCTCCCTCAGCCTCTCCGCCGCCTCCTTCTGCGACATCACGACCTCGCAGAAGGATAGGACGGCGTCCCATGACCTTTCGCTGCCGACCATGGCTGAGATCACAGCCGGCAGCGTCAAGTCCGCCCCCACGACACTCTTGAGCGCCTCGCGCTCAGTCGCCCAAGCTGGGCACATCTCCAGCGTATGCTGGGCCGACTCGTCGTGACAGTCGGCGCAGTGGTGGCAGCGAGGCGAGGGTTCCCTCCCGGCGACCCGACACAGATACCCCCCGAAGCAACCGTGCCCCGTGAGGATCTGCGTGGCGCGAAAGGTTAACACCCCGTGACGCCTACCCAACCACTGTGTAAGGATCGGGCAAACTGCCTCCACGGTCCGCCGGCCAGCACTAGCGCTCTCCAGCCTGGACCTCCACTCCTCCAATGCGGCGACCCGCTCTTCCTCTTCCTCCTCGATCCCTCGTCGTATCGTGCTGGTATCCCTAGACGCTAGGCCTCGGCGCCGACAATAGATCGACGCCAAAGAAAGTGCATCCAGGTCCCACGGCATGACACCGGCCAACACGCACGCAACCTCCGCCGAGATGGTACGGTACCCCCTGATCACCCTGATCGCCATCACTCTCTGCGCCCTCCGCAGCAGAGTGACGTTGTCGCGACTCAAGGCATCCGCCCACACTGGGGCACCGTACATCGCCATCGACCGTACCACACCCGTGTACAGCCTCCGACACGCAACACTCGGGCCGCCGACATTGGGCAACAACGTGCACAACGCCGTCGCCGCCTTCAACAACCGCGGCACCAGTTCACAAAAGTGCGCCCTGAAGTTCCACCGGCTGTCGAGCACGAGTCCGAGATACTTCATCGTACTCTTCACGCCGATGCGAACTCCCCCCACGACGATGTGCTCCAGGTTTTGGGCCACCTGATCGCGAAGATCAGAAGCCAGTGCCTCGTCCCTAACAGATAGGCCAAATGTCATGTCCGGTGTATGTGCGCGCGAGCTATACCTCGTCTGCACGGACAATGCAGCATCCGCAACCTCCTGCTCCGCACGGAGCTGCATTTCCTGTCTTTTTGCCTCATTTAAGGCCTTTTTAGCCTCCGCTAGGCCTACGTACTCCCCAGTTGTCGGGGGTCGCCCTCTTCCTTTGGCCTTTGATTTTCGGCCTGTTCGTCCCTGGGTGCCGTCATCTGAAGAATCAGATGCACCGCACGTGCTACGTGGTCTCTTCCGGTCTTTGATGTAATTTGCCCTTACATTCCCTTCCTGGGAGACCATGGACACCACACTGTCACCATCAGAATCTCTTGGGTTATTCGCCCAGAGACGACCTAGAGAAGAGACAGAACTCTTCCTAGATCTCATGCCGCCACTGATGATCGAGGCAGCCTCCTCCAAATCAAGCCTCGTCAAAACAACCTGCGGTTGTTTACGCACAGCTCCACCTCTTGCTCCGCCAATCTCTGGCCACTCGTCTTCGACGCCCGTCGCAGGCACTGAACCTCCGCCCGTCTCAGGCACTACACCCCCGCCCGTCTCAGGCACTAACCCTCCGCCCGTCGCAGGCTCTTTACCCCCGCCCGTCTCAGGCACCTTCCCAATAATATTTTCACCGCCCGTCGCAGGCCCAACGTCAACTACGCCCTTCCCGGGCTCCGTCACGACATCACCAAAACAGCAGTTGTCCCCCCCAGATTCGACGGGACGGCGTGCCGTAGCACGGAGGGATTGCCGACGGATATGCACATCGGTACCCTCCTGGGGAATATTTTCGCTAACTGTTTTCATGATGGGGGGTTTGCTGATCCACAGCTTCGGCTTTGTTTACGGTGTGCTCCGCTAGGCCGTGGGGATAACAATCCCCTATAGGTGCGCCCACACCTGCTGGTTTTGGTCCGCGGCGGGTTTCCCCGCTACCACCCGCAAAATGCGAGTGGCATTCCCCTATCCGCCACCTGGGGACGCGCCCGATAGAAGTTCCAGCAACTCCCACGGGAACCTAACCTAACCTTTTTTTTTTTTTTTTTTTTTTTTTTAACGTCAGGAAACTCGTTACGAGTACCCGCCGCCTGGGGAAGAACGACGGGTTATGTGGGACTCCTGCCGTGCTAGAGATGGTAAACGCACGGCAGTTTACCCACTAAAACCTGACGGTGTCCACCTTGATCGCCCTGATGTCGGGAACACGGGAACGGGAAATCATCCGCGATTCCGACGGCGATAGCCCAACGGCTCACCTCGGTGTCGGAGGGTGGAGGAGGCACCCTCTACGACCACCAACTAGAGTAGCGCGCGGCGGACACCGCGCGCGCCTACTCGGGCCAGGTTGTTAGGCGGCAGACTTCCCCAAGTCTACCGCCCTCTGGCTAGTGTTAGGGGGGGAGGCGGCGGTCTTGTGCCGCTCTCCGGCGCCCGGTCCTTCGACGGCGGATGGCGAGATCGGAAGTCGCCTCCCTTTCTCTCTCCGCCGCCTCCTTCCGCGACAACACGACCTCGCAGAAGGTCTGGACGGCGTCCCAGGCCCTTTCGCTCTCGACCATGGCTTTGATCACGGCCGGGAGCGTCAGGTCTGCCCCCACAACACTTTGGAGCGCCTCCCGCTCTGACGCCCACGCTGGGCAGAACTCCAGCGTGTGCTGGGCGTCCTCATCAACGCAGTCGCTACAGTGGTGGCAGCGTGGGTCCGGCTCTCTTCCGGCGACGCGACACAGGTAGCCACCGAAACACCCATGTCCTGTGAGGACTTGCGTCAGCCGGAAGGTAAAAACGCCATGGCGTCTTGTCAACCACTGTGTAAAGATAGGTCGAACAGCGTCGATGGTTCTTCGGCCAGACGTGACATTTTGGAGTCTAGCGAGCCACTCTGCTGTTACCGCTTCGCGCTCCTGTGGGGATTCGGGCAGTACTGGATTTGGGTCTCCAGACGTAGGGCCTCGACGCCGACGGTATGTCAACGCCAAGGAGACCGCATCGAGGTCCCAAGGTGAAACTCCAGCTAGCACGCACGCCGCATCTCCTGAGACGGTCCTGTAACCCCTGATTAATCTGATCGCCATTGATCTTTGAGATTGTCGCAGAACAGCTACATTCTCTCGGCCAAGGTTGTCCGCCCATACAGGGGCCCCGTAGAGCGCCATGGACCGCAGCACCCCAAGATAAAGGCGCCTGCTAGAGCAATTTGGTCCCCGTAGATTTGGCATTAATCTGCTAAGTGCGCACGCCACCTTCATCAGCTTCGGCGCAAGGGCTCGGAAGTGCGCCCGGAAGTTCCATCGGCTGTCGAGCACGAGTCCGAGATATTTCATCGTACTCGACAGGCCGATGCAGACTCCATCCACCGTGATGTTGGTACCTGGTGGAGGTGCTCTTCGAGGGCCGTGGAAGCATATAGCTTCAGACTTTTCAAGTGCAACCTTTAGACCCAGCCTCCTAATTTTCCCGACGATATGGGCCACTCCTGCTGTCGCCAGGATCGCCGCTTCCCGATGGCCTCTATCACGAGCCAATACCACTGTATCATCTGCATAGCACAAGATAGTGACGCCTCTTAGTGTACTGCTTCGGAGCACCCAGTCGTAGCCGATGTTCCACAGGAGCGGCCCTAGGACCGAACCCTGTGGAACACCGCACGACATTTCCCATCTCTCCCAGCGGCTTTTCCCAGGGAAAACCACGTGTCTGTCTGAGAGGTAAGCCCCGATGACACGGCACAGATAGGTTGGAACTCTGTGAAAGCGGAGAGCTTCTTTGATGCAATCCCAGGGTAGAGTGTTAAAAGCGTTTACGATGTCCAAGGACACCGCAATAACAACCTCCCCCTGGGAGACCGCATCCTGCGCATAGGACTTAACCCGCATAATGGCATCCGTAGTAGAGCGACCCCTGCGAAAGCCGAATTGCGTGTCCGAAAGATCAGGTCCCACTTCAGCCAAATGATGTACCAAGCGTTCCACTAGGATACGTTCAAATAATTTGGCCACCTCGTTCAGCACAACAATGGGGCGATAGGCGGAAGGAGAATCCGCTGGACGCCCTTCTTTCCTGAGGAGGACTAGCCTGCCTGTCTTCCACCTCTGTGGAATTATGGCTTGAGCCAGGCAGGCAGTGAATAGCCTCCTCATACAGGGTTCTAAGGCCTCCATCGCTAAGGCAAGAGCGCGACCCGGTACTCCGTCAGGTCCTGGGGCAGCTGATTTACGTCTTAAGCGCTCAACCGCAGCTGCCATTTCTTCCGCGTCCACCTCTGGTGCCTCTTCCTGCAAGCCTGGAACATCAGCTCCTCTGTGCAGGGCCATCTGCAGTGGCACGTAGCTATCCTGCCGTGGAAATAGCGTTTCCAGGACAACCTGTAGTGCATCTGGGTCGAGTGCTTGAGTTATAGGAGGGGCCCAGGGGCGAAGCTTGTTCAGTACCAACCTATATGGTGTGCCCCAAGGGTCTCTATCGAGCCCCTCTAACATTTCGGCCCTCCCATCGTTTATGGCCCTGGTGATCTGGGCTTGGAGGCGAGCCTTCGCCTCAACATAGCCGGCATATCTCCGGTCCTCCTCTGCCTGGTCACGGTGCACTCTTCTTCGATAGCGTGTAAAAAGGCGCCTGGCAGCAACGCAGTCCTTGCGTAATTGCGCGATTTCTGCCGTCCACCACCATACTTGCTGCCTTGGAGGGCGTCGACGGGATCGAGGCATTGCAGCGTCGCAAATGCGCTTCATTAGCTCTTCTACTCTTGTCGCAGTATCTTCTGGCGATGTATCTTGGTGGGGCAGCCAAGCGGCTATAATTGCTGCCTCCCTTAGGACCTCTCTGTTCAGGTGTTTTAATTGCCACTTCGGGCCCTCCTCTCTCAGGGTTCTACCAGAATTTGGCGGCACCGCTGAACTTGTGGAGATCTCGTATTTAATATAGCGATGATCTGATAAGGTCTCCACGTCGTCCAGCACTCGCCATGCGTGGATGCGGTGTGCTAAGGCAGGGCTAGCGAATGTTAGGTCCACGATTGACCCACCCTGCCGCCTAACGCATGTGTTCTCAGATCCCTGGTTCAGAATCATTAGGCCAGTGGTGACCATCCATTCTTCCAATGATCGCCCTCGTGCGTCAGTTACAGGGCAACCCCACACATTTGACTTGGCGTTCAGATCGCCTGCTACTAGTACATAGTGGTGTCTACTGCGAGATATAAGCTCCCCCAGACTATCTAGAAAGTTGTCAAACTCTACAAGGGTCTTACTCGGGGAGCAGTAGACGCCCACTACGAACACTTCGCCTAGAAGAGCCGCTACGAAGCCGGACCCTCTGAACACCTGAGTGAAACTCGGTGCACCTGCACTTGTTTGGGCGATAAGAGCCACCAGTTCGTCGTTATCGCTAACCCAGTTTTCCCTTGACGGAATATAGTACGGCTCCGATACTATGGCCAATTGTATGGACCACTGTACTAAACTCTGCATTAAGAGGTCCTGAGCCCTGGCGCAGTGGTTCAGGTTTGCCTGGATGACCTTAACTGCCATTTTTTAGCTCACTTGTTTCTCCTCCTCGGGCGATTCGGTTGCACGAGCCACAGGACGCTTGCCCCCTTTCTTTTTCTTAGCCCGAGCCCTGGTGCAAGCCGCGCTTCCGACGATGTGGTTTGCCGGACGATTGGCAGATTCACATACCGGGCAGTGTGGCGCGTCAGAGCATTCCGAGCGCCTGTGCCCCGATTGGCCGCAACGGAAACACTGAGTGCTGCGGTCCACAACGCCGGAACACTTTGCCGCCACGTGACCTGTCTCGTGGCAGCGGAAACAACGTTGCTGTCGGGGCTGCAACAATTTAACTTGGACCGTCACAAAGCCGACCCGTATTCTGCCCTCGGCTGCGAGTTTTTGAGCAGCTGAGACTGGGCATTTGACCCAGGCTGATCCCAGCCCGAATCGGTTGCGACGTATGTCACCGACTCTTATTGTCTCCTTATTACAGCCGCCAATCTTACTGACCACTTCAACTAGGTCCGACGGTGTCGCTGAGTCTTCGAGACCCAGTACACGAAGCTCAGCACACTTCACTGGCCGGGAAATATGCACGTCGTCATTGTCCAATATGGAAGTCAACTGATGTGCTAGGGCATCGGCCTTGTCATCGTTGTTGACGCCAGGCAGCTCCAGCATCCTGGCACCTGTCGCCGCCACCTTGTAGCGTACGTCTTTGATGCCCAGGCCGTTAAGATCTATCTTTTGATTGACCTGGGCAAATACTTCTCCGTACGTGACATTTCGCTCGACAGCTGATGGCTGGAGCTTGATTACCACCGCAGCAGAACGTGGAGGCCGCAGCTTAGGTGGTTTCGCTGGTCTTAGTACATCCTTCTTTTGGGCTGGTTTGTCCGCCGCTATCTTCTTTTTGGCACCTCTCTTGGTCACAACGTTCCAACCTTCCGACATGTTATTAGTTGGTAAGGGTGGTATGACGTTAGAAGGATCTACTGCCTGCGCTACCTTAGAAGACGACTTTTTCTTCTTTATCTTCTTGGCCCTTTGCGTCTTAGTTCCGGGATTGGCAGGAGCCATGAGAGTGGTATGAGTGACTTCTGATCTCTCTGGACGGACTGTAGCCGTGATCAACGGAACTGGAACTCGATGATCTCTTAACAGTTTCGCTTCCAGCGCTTCAAAGCGGTCACTCACAATGGTGCCTACCTGCACAATTACAGTGCGCACCAGCTCTTCTGTAAGTTGGGCTGAACCTGCCTTAGTAGTGGACGTTTCCCGTTCTACAGAAGTTTCCCGCGGGATGATGTTGCGAGACTTTTGCAGCTCAAGTTCCGACCTCATACTTGCTACCTCCTTTTTCAGCTCGGCTATCTCATTTTGTAGCCTCGTGTTGTTGGTCCGCAACTGCGCCACCTCCTCGGACGCTGTGCGTTTCACAAGCTGGTCCATTGCTATTGCAATCGCACTCGCGGCATCCTTGAGGGCCTTGGCAAAAGTGCCCTTTAAATTTCCAGATTTGGTGGCAACTTTTTCTATTACCTCCAGACTGGTATTCACCTTAGATTGGAGATCCGACACCAGAACCACCTCTTCTTCCCCTCCGGTTATATTTGGGGATGCGATCATTTGGCGTTGTTCAGCTCTGACTTTTAGCGCCGATGCCATGTCTGCCACCTCTCTTTGGGCTCTGAGCATTAGCTCCTCTCTTTTAGCTTCGTTTAGAGCGCGTTTCGCTTCCAGTAGCCCCACGTATTGGCCTGTAGTCGGTGGACGACCTCTTCCGCGATTGACTACTACCCTATCTTTGGGTCTCACGTCGTCTTCTGGTGAACTCGACTGACTGCGAGCCGTGGTAGTTTTAACTGGCACTCCCGTGCGCTTACTGAGCCCAACTCGGACTCCACTTGGAGACCGCGCTCCTTTCTTTGGAGCAACGCCTGCACCTCCGCCAATAACTGGCACACTCGTCTCTCCGCCCGTCTCAGGCACCACGTCTACGCCGCCCGTCTCAGGCACCTCGTCTACTCCGCCCATCTCAGGCACTACGTCTTGTGGGTTTGTTTTTGTAAATTTCTCCATACTGTTCCCACGAGTATGGGGGATATAAAAGGTCCATCCGAGCGGTGCCCCCTGCACCCGGATAAGCCTATGCGTAACCCGTTAGAGTGTCGGCCGGTACTCTAACGGGGGAAAGCAGTAGCGACTGAACTACCCGTCAGCCATGCATCCCCTCGCGCTGCTCCGCCGCTTGGGATTCGGGGTGATTTTTTATAGAGGTTTTCTTCCTCGCAGCCCGGGCGGTTAAGCCAGGGCCCTCGGCCCCAGTTCCTGGCCGCTAGACATGACAACGGCACCAGTCACCGGGATTACGAGATTTGAGGAGGGCGTTGCACAGGAAGTGCAGCCCGGCTGCGCAGTAAAGCACCCACCGGACCCGCCCCGCCTCGGTGCTGATCCACAGCTTCGGCTTTGTTTACGGTGTGCTCCGCTAGGCCGTGGGGATAACAATCCCCTAAAGGTACGCCCATACCTGCTGGTTTTGGTCCGCGCCGGATTACTCCGGTACCACCCGCAATATGCGAGTGGCGTTCCCCTATCCGCCACCGGGGGACGCGCCCGATAGAAGACCCAGCAACTCCCACGGGAACCTAACCTAACCTAACCTAACCTAACCTAACCTAACCTAACCTAACCTAACCTTTTTTTTTTTTTTTTTTTTTTTTTTTTTTTAAAGTTGGGAAACCCTGTTACGGGTACCCCCGACTTCCCCTGGGGGTTATGTGGTGACTCTCCGGACGCATCCGGCATACCCACTAAAACCCAACTCCCGAACCCCTGCCGCCATGAATGGGACGCCACGGGATCGCTTTCGCATACAACCGCGACGCCCCGACGGTTGGCCGAAGCCACCAACATGAGGCCGCCCTGAAAAGGGCAGCCTCAATATGGGAAGAATTTACAACCACAAAAGGACTGCTCCGAAGTCCACCCCGACCATCCACAGGCCAGAGAGTCCCCGGAACAGCCCTAAAACCGCGACAGCAGGAGAAGAGGATACGGCAACGCCGACACTCCCCCTCCCCCGCCTGAACTAGACCACAGAGGGCGGGGAGAAATGTGAATTCCACCCACCCCCCGCAGCCCAGCCCCACCAGCACCGAGTCCTCCCCGACCACCCACTGGCCAAAGAGTCCCCGGTGCGAACCTAAACACCGCCCACAAGTGGGCCCCTGCAAAAATAAGCGGTGCCTAAGATCCTACTACACGCAGAACCCTAGGCACCTGAACCTCCCACCCAACAAGTTGGGTAAACGTCTTTTGCCCAATAATGAGCCCTCCCAGAGGCGGCTGCAGGAGAGGAAGATGTGACAAAACGCCAACAATCTCCCTCCCCCGAAGCCGCCCCTACACTACCCAAAAGGACCGCAGGGGACAAGGATGCGACAGCGCCGACACTCCCTGTCCCCCGCGACCCACCCCACCCGAATGGCCACCAAAGGCCCCCGCCGGCGGGGCCGCTCCCAGTCCACTCTGATAACAGCAGAGAAGTACCCGGAGCGGCCCCACCGACCACGCTACGCCCACCGAAGTAGGCCCGTCAAACCCAAACGGCTGCAGAGGATAGGGAGTACGGCGCATCGCAATACCGTAGCTCCTCTTCCTCTGCATCCCCACCGCGTCCACCATCAAAACGGTGGTGGCCCCGCTAGGCCGCGGGAGATAGGGACGAGCGGCGCACCGCAATACCGGCACTCCTCTTCCCCCGCGGCCCCCCTACCGTCGGCCCAGCTCCGACTGAGCTGGCTGCCGACACCCCTCGCTAGACGCAGGACCACCGAAGTGGCCCCGCTCCAGCCGCCGCACCGACGGGCTAGTCCCGGCAGTGCGGCCCGCGCAGTGCCTCCTACCGTGAAAACGGCCAGAGACACCGCGCTACCTCCGGTGGGCCCGGGTGTCCGCCTGACACCCCACCCTGGCTGTTGGTCCGCGGCGGGTTTCCCCGCTACCACTCGCTCCCGTTTGGGGCCAGGTGCGAGTGGCATTCCCCCATCCGCCACCTGGGGACGCGCCCGGTAGGAGACAGCCTCTCCCCCGGGAAAAGAGATTCGAATTTTCCCACCGGCCTCCACCGGTGGTACTCATTCTACCATCTCTTTGGAGCTAGGCTCCACCGTCATACCTACTAATCCACCGCAACGTCCGTCCATTATGGGCCGTCTGCCTAGGACTTCTGAAGCAGTGAACTTTCGGTCACACACCACAGAGTTATGTTTATACTAACTCACCGCCCCGTCAGGCTTAGAGCTTTCTAAACATGCCTCCAATAGCTCGTAGCCACCCCCAAATTATGCGGGGGTGGTTGTACTCGCTATAGACCACCGACCCCGAACATATATAAATTATTAAATTATGTTCGGACCGGGACACGAACCCGGGGACCAGTGCGTGGGTCGTACATTGCTCACCACTACGCCAACTGGCCCGTCAACCTAACCTAACCTAACCTAACCTAACCTAACCTAACCTAACCTTTTTTTTTTTTTTTTTTTTTTTTTTTTTTTTTTTTTTTTTTTTTTTTTAACGTCAGGAAATGCATTTATCGCACTGACCCCCTGAACCCCCAGGAGGCACTGTGTGGGACTCACAGGCCTAACACCCTTGTGAGAACAAGAGGCGGCCCGTACTACCCACTAAAACCTGACCCCAACCCTCATCCGCCATAGTGGGGCGCCACGGGATCGCGTTAGCATACAACCGCGACGCCCCGGCGGCAGGCCAGATGGTCGGCCCGTCAGGTGAGGGGGCTGCTGAGCAACAGACCCCTCTGTCCACCGAAGTGGACCCCCCAGAAAAGTGAGGCTGCTCGCAAGTCCACTCTGCTGATCAGAGAAGTACCCGGAGCAGCCCCACACGCCACGAACACCGCCCACCGTAGTGGGCAACCTGCAAAAAAGAATGGGTATACGCATATATAAATCTATACACGTATACCCGGAACCTCCCACCCAAAACTGGGCAAACGCCATAACGCCCGAAGGCCCACCCAAACGGCAGCAGGAGAAGAGGATGCGACAACGCCAACACTCCCCTTCCCCTGCCGCCCCCTCACATGCCGCCATACAGCGGTGACGGCCCCGCTGGGACCGCGGAGAGCGGGGAGAAATATTTTGTTCTTCCCGCCCCCCGCGGCCCCCCCCGACAACCCCCCCAAAACGGTTGCAGAGGATAGGGAGTACGGCGCACCGTAATACCGTAGCTCCTCTTCCTCTGCATCCCCACCGCGTCCACCATCCAACGGTGGTGGCCCCGCTAGGCCGCGGGAGATAGGGACGAGCGGCGCACCGCAATACCGGCACTCCTCTTCCCCCGCGGCCCCCCTACCGTCGGCCCAGCTCCGACTGAGCTGGCTGCCGACACCCCTCGCTAGACACAGGACCACCGAAGTGGCCCCGCTCCAGCCGCCGCACCGACGGGCTAGTCCCGGCAGTGCGGCCCGCGCAGTGCCTCCTACCGTGAAAACGGCCAGAGACACCGCGCTACCTCCGGTGGGCCCGGGTGTCCGCCTGACACCCCACCCTGGCTGTTGGTCCGCGGCGGGTTTCCCCGCTACCACTCGCTCCCGTTTGGGGCCGGTTGCGAGTGGCACTCCCCCATCCGCCACCCGGGGACGCGTCCGGTAGGAGTCAGCCTCTCCCCCGGAAAAAAGAGATTCGAATTTTCCCACCGGCCTCCACCGGTGGTACTCATTCTACCATCTCTTTGGAGCTAGGCTCCACCGTCATACCTACTAATCCACCGCAACGTCCGTCCATTATAGGCCGTCTGCCTAGGACTTCTGAAGCAGTGAACTTTCGGTCACACACCACAGAGTTATGTTTATACTAACTCACCGCCCCGTCAGGCTTAGAGCTTTCTAAACATGCCTCCAATAGCTCGTAGCCACCCCCAAATTATGCGGGGGTGGTTGTACTCGCTATAGACCACCGACCCCGAACATATATAAATTATTAAATTATGTTCGGACCGGGACACGAACCCGGGGACCAGTGCGTGGGTCGTACATTGCTCACCACTACGCCAACTGGCCCGTCAGTGGGATTCGAATTTTCCCACCGGCCTCCACCGGTGGTACTCATTCTACCATCTCTTTGGAGCTAGGCTCCACCGTCATACCTACTAATCCACCGCAACGTCCGTCCATTATAGGCCGTCTGCCTAGGACTTCTGAAGCAGTGAACTTTCGGTCACACACCACAGAGTTATGTTTATACTAACTCACCGCCCCGTCAGGCTTAGAGCTTTCTAAACATGCCTCCAATAGCTCGTAGCCACCCCCAAATTATGCGGGGGTGGTTGTACTCGCTATAGACCACCGACCCCGAACATATATAAATTATTAAATTATGTTCGGACCGGGACACGAACCCGGGGACCAGTGCGTGGGTCGTACATTGCTCACCACTACGCCAACTGGCCCGTCAAAGAGATTCGAATTTTTCCCACCGGCCTCCACCGGTGGTACTCATTCTACCATCTCTTTGGAGCTAGGCTCCACCGTCATACCTACTAATCCACCGCAACGTCCGTCCATTATAGGCCGTCTGCCTAGGACTTCTGAAGCAGTGAACTTTCGGTCACACACCACAGAGTTATGTTTATACTAACTCACCGCCCCGTCAGGCTTAGAGCTTTCTAAACATGCCTCCAATAGCTCGTAGCCACCCCCAAATTATGCGGGGGTGGTTGTACTCGCTATAGACCACCGACCCCGAACATATATAAATTATTAAATTATGTTCGGACCGGGACACGAACCCGGGGACCAGTGCGTGGGTCGTACATTGCTCACCACTACGCCAACTGGCCCGTCAAAAGAGATTCGAATTTTCCCACCGGCCTCCACCGGTGGTACTCATTCTACCATCTCTTTGGAGCTAGGCTCCACCGTCATACCTACTAATCCACCGCAACGTCCGTCCATTATGGGCCGTCTGCCTAGGACTTCTGAAGCAGTGAACTTTCGGTCACACACCACAGAGTTATGTTTATACTAACTCACCGCCCCGTCGGGCTTAGAGCTTTCTAAACATGCCTCCAATAGCTCGTAGCCACCCCCAAATTATGCGGGGGTGGTTGTACTCGCTATAGACCACCGACCCCGAACATATATAAATTATTAAATTATGTTCGGACCGGGACACGAACCCGGGGACCAGTGCGTGGGTCGTACATTGCTCACCACTACGCCAACTGGCCCGTCAAAAAGAGATTCGAATTTTCCCACCGGCCTCCACCGGTGGTACTCATTCTACCATCTCTTTGGAGCTAGGCTCCACCGTCATACCTACTAATCCACCGCAACGTCCGTCCATTATGGGCCGTCTGCCTAGGACTTCTGAAGCAGTGAACTTTCGGTCACACACCACAGAGTTATGTTTATACTAACTCACCGCCCCGTCAGGCTTAGAGCTTTCTAAACATGCCTCCAATAGCTCGTAGCCACCCCCAAATTATGCGGGGGTGGTTGTACTCGCTATAGACCACCGACCCCGAACATATATAAATTATTAAATTATGTTCGGACCGGGACACGAACCCGGGGACCAGTGCGTGGGTCGTACATTGCTCACCACTACGCCAACTGGCCCGTCAAAAAGAGATTCGAATTTTCCCACCGGCCTCCACCGGTGGTACTCATTCTACCATCTCTTTGGAGCTAGGCTCCACCGTCATACCTACTAATCCACCGCAACGTCCGTCCATTATGGGCCGTCTGCCTAGGACTTCTGAAGCAGTGAACTTTCGGTCACACACCACAGAGTTATGTTTATACTAACTCACCGCCCCGTCGGGCTTAGAGCTTTCTAAACATGCCTCCAATAGCTCGTAGCCACCCCCAAATTATGCGGGGGTGGTTGTACTCGCTATAGACCACCGACCCCGAACATATATAAATTATTAAATTATGTTCGGACCGGGACACGAACCCGGGGACCAGTGCGTGGGTCGTACATTGCTCACCACTACGCCAACTGGCCCGTCAAAATGAGATTCGAATTTTCCCACCGGCCTCCACCGGTGGTACTCATTCTACCATCTCTTTGGAGCTAGGCTCCACCGTCATACCTACTAATCCACCGCAACGTCCGTCCATTATGGGCCGTCTGCCTAGGACTTCTGAAGCAGTGAACTTTCGGTCACACACCACAGAGTTATGTTTATACTAACTCACCGCCCCGTCAGGCTTAGAGCTTTCTAAACATGCCTCCAATAGCTCGTAGCCACCCCCAAATTATGCGGGGGTGGTTGTACTCGCTATAGACCACCGACCCCGAACATATATAAATTATTAAATTATGTTCGGACCGGGACACGAACCCGGGGACCAGTGCGTGGGTCGTACATTGCTCACCACTACGCCAACTGGCCCGTCTAAAAGAGATTCGAATTTTCCCACCGGCCTCCACCGGTGGTACTCATTCTACCATCTCTTTGGAGCTAGGCTCCACCGTCATACCTACTAATCCACCGCAACGTCCGTCCATTATGGGCCGTCTGCCTAGGACTTCTGAAGCAGTGAACTTTCGGTCACACACCACAGAGTTATGTTTATACTAACTCACCGCCCCGTCGGGCTTAGAGCTTTCTAAACATGCCTCCAATAGCTCGTAGCCACCCCCAAATTATGCGGGGGTGGTTGTACTCGCTATAGACCACCGACCCCGAACATATATAAATTATTAAATTATGTTCGGACCGGGACACGAACCCGGGGACCAGTGCGTGGGTCGTACATTGCTCACCACTACGCCAACTGGCCCGTCAAAAGAGATTCGAATTTTCCCACCGGCCTCCACCGGTGGTACTCATTCTACCATCTCTTTTGGAGCTAGGCTCCACCGTCATACCTACTAATCCACCGCAACGTCCGTCCATTATAGGCCGTCTGCCTAGGACTTCTGAAGCAGTGAACTTTCGGTCACACACCACAGAGTTATGTTTATACTAACTCACCGCCCCGTCAGGCTTAGAGCTTTCTAAACATGCCTCCAATAGCTCGTAGCCACCCCCAAATTATGCGGGGGTGGTTGTACTCGCTATAGACCACCGACCCCGAACATATATAAATTATTAAATTATGTTCGGACCGGGACACGAACCCGGGGACCAGTGCGTGGGTCGTACATTGCTCACCACTACGCCAACTGGCCCGTCAAAAGAGATTCGAACTTTCCCACCGGCCTCCACCGGTGGTACTCATTCTACCATCTCTTTGGAGCTAGGCTCCACCGTCATACCTACTAATCCACCGCAACGTCCGTCCATTATAGGCCGTCTGCCTAGGACTTCTGAAGCAGTGAACTTTCGGTCACACACCACAGAGTTATGTTTATACTAACTCACCGCCCCGTCAGGCTTAGAGCTTTCTAAACATGCCTCCAATAGCTCGTAGCCACCCCCAAATTATGCGGGGGTGGTTGTACTCGCTATAGACCACCGACCCCGAACATATATAAATTATTAAATTATGTTCGGACCGGGACACGAACCCGGGGACCAGTGCGTGGGTCGTACATTGCTCACCACTACGCCAACTGGCCCGTCAAAAAGAGATTCGAATTTTCCCACCGGCCTCCACCGGTGGTACTCATTCTACCATCTCTTTGGAGCTAGGCTCCACCGTCATACCTACTAATCCACCGCAACGTCCGTCCATTATAGGCCGTCTGCCTAGGACTTCTGAAGCAGTGAACTTTCGGTCACACACCACAGAGTTATGTTTATACTAACTCACCGCCCCGTCGGGCTTAGAGCTTTCTAAACATGCCTCCAATAGCTCGTAGCCACCCCCAAATTATGCGGGGGTGGTTGTACTCGCTATAGACCACCGACCCCGAACATATATAAATTATTAAATTATGTTCGGACCGGGACACGAACCCGGGGACCAGTGCGTGGGTCGTACATTGCTCACCACTACGCCAACTGGCCCGTCAAAAAAGAGATTCGAATTTTCCCACCGGCCTCCACCGGTGGTACTCATTCTACCATCTCTTTGGAGCTAGGCTCCACCGTCATACCTACTAATCCACCGCAACGTCCGTCCATTATGGGCCGTCTGCCTAGGACTTCTGAAGCAGTGAACTTTCGGTCACACACCACAGAGTTATGTTTATACTAACTCACCGCCCCGTCGGGCTTAGAGCTTTCTAAACATGCCTCCAATAGCTCGTAGCCACCCCCAAATTATGCGGGGGTGGTTGTACTCGCTATAGACCACCGACCCCGAACATATATAAATTATTAAATTATGTTCGGACCGGGACACGAACCCGGGGACCAGTGCGTGGGTCGTACATTGCTCACCACTACGCCAACTGGCCCGTCAAAAAGAGATTCGAATTTTCCCACCGGCCTCCACCGGTGGTACTCATTCTACCATCTCTTTGGAGCTAGGCTCCACCGTCATACCTACTAATCCACCGCAACGTCCGTCCATTATAGGCCGTCTGCCTAGGACTTCTGAAGCAGTGAACTTTCGGTCACACACCACAGAGTTATGTTTATACTAACTCACCGCCCCGTCGGGCTTAGAGCTTTCTAAACATGCCTCCAATAGCTCGTAGCCACCCCCAAATTATGCGGGGGTGGTTGTACTCGCTATAGACCACCGACCCCGAACATATATAAATTATTAAATTATGTTCGGACCGGGACACGAACCCGGGGACCAGTGCGTGGGTCGTACATTGCTCACCACTACGCCAACTGGCCCGTCAAAAAAAGAGATTCGAATTTTCCCACCGGCCTCCACCGGTGGTACTCATTCTACCATCTCTTTGGAGCTAGGCTCCACCGTCATACCTACTAATCCACCGCAACGTCCGTCCATTATGGGCCGTCTGCCTAGGACTTCTGAAGCAGTGAACTTTCGGTCACACACCACAGAGTTATGTTTATACTAACTCACCGCCCCGTCGGGCTTAGAGCTTTCTAAACATGCCTCCAATAGCTCGTAGCCACCCCCAAATTATGCGGGGGTGGTTGTATTCGCTATAGACCACCGACCCCGAACATATATAAATTATTAAATTATGTTCGGACCGGGACACGAACCCGGGGACCAGTGCGTGGGTCGTACATTGCTCACCACTACGCCAACTGGCCCGTCAAAGAGATTCGAATTTTCCCACCGGCCTCCACCGGTGGTACTCATTCTACCATCTCTTTGGAGCTAGGCTCCACCGTCATACCTACTAATCCACCGCAACGTCCGTCCATTATAGGCCGTCTGCCTAGGACTTCTGAAGCAGTGAACTTTCGGTCACACACCACAGAGTTATGTTTATACTAACTCACCGCCCCGTCGGGCTTAGAGCTTTCTAAACATGCCTCCAATAGCTCGTAGCCACCCCCAAATTATGCGGGGGTGGTTGTACTCGCTATAGACCACCGACCCCGAACATATATAAATTATTAAATTATGTTCGGACCGGGACACGAACCCGGGGACCAGTGCGTGGGTCGTACATTGCTCACCACTACGCCAACTGGCCCGTCAACCTAACCTAACCTAACCTAACCTAACCTAACCTAACCTTTTTTTTTTTTTTTTTTTTTTTTTTTTTCGTCAGGAAACTCGTTACGAGTACCCGCCGCCTGGGGAAGAACGACGGGTTATGTGGGACTCCTGCCATGCTAGAGATGGTAAACGCACGGCAGTTTACCCACTAAAACCTGACGGTGTCCACCTTGATCGCCTTGGTGCCGGGGCCACGGGAACCAGAAATCATCCGCGACCCCGACGGCGATAGCCCAACGGCTCACCTCGGTGTCGGAGGGTGGAGGAGGCACCCTCGACGACCACCAACTAGAGTAGCGCGCGGCGGACACCGCGCGCGCCTACTCGGGCCAGGTTGTTAGGCGGCAGACTTCCCCAAGTCTACCGCCCTCTGGCTAGTGTTAGGGGGGGAGGCGGCGGTCTTGTGCCGCTCTCCGGCGCCCGGTCCTTCGACGGCGGATGGCGAGATCGGAAGTCGCCTCCCTCTCTCTCTCCGCCGCCTCCTTCTGCGACATGACGACCTCGCAGAAGGTCTGGACGGCGTCCCAGGACCTTTCGCTACCGACCATGGCAGAAATCACGGCCGGCAGCGTCAGGTCAGCCCCCACAACACTGCGGAGCGCCTCCCGCTCTGATGCCCACGCTGGACAGCTCTCTAGCACATGTTGGGCATCTTCATTACTGCAAGCGCTGCAATGATGGCAGCGCGCGTCCGGCTCTCTTCCGGCGACGCGACACAGGTAACCGCCGAAGCACCCATGCCCCGTGAGGATCTGCGTCAACCGGAAGGAGAGGGCGCCGTGACTTCTTGCCAACCACTGCCTTAGGACAGGATAAACAGCCTCAATAGTCCTTCGGCCGGCTGATACATGTTCCAACCTAGCAAGCCACGTTTCGATTGCGGCATCCCGCTCTTCGTTGATGTTAGGTGCTGGGCTTAGGTCCCCGGACACATGGCCTCGACGTCGACGATACACCGACGCCAAGGAAAGCGCGTCCAGGTCCCAGGGTAATACTCCAGCCAGCACGCACGCTACCTCTCCTGAGATGGTTCGGTAACCTCTCACTACCCTCAGAGCCAGCACTCTTTGCGACTGCCGCAGAACAGCCACATTTTCTCGGCTGAGAGCATCTATCCATACAGGCGCACCATACAGCGCCATGGACCTTAGTACACTGAGGTAAAGATGCCTGCTGGAACAACTCGGTCCTCTCAAATTTGGTAACAGTCTGCTAAGCGCACCAGCTGCCTTCATCAGTTTGGGCGCAAGCGAGTTAAAGTGCGCCTGAAAGTTCCACCGGCTGTCGAGCACGAGTCCTAGGTACTTCATCGTACTCGACAAGCCGATGTGGACTCCACCCACGGTGATTTTGGTGCCTGGTGGTGGTGCTCGGCGAGGGCCGTGAAAACACAGCGCCTCGGACTTTTCTAAGGCAACCTCCAGCCCTAACCTGCGTATTCTGCCCACAACATGGGCCACTCCTGCCGTTGCTACGATCACCGCATCTGTGGGGTTTTTCGCTCGCGCCATAACCAATGTGTCATCCGCGTAGCACACTACACTGACTCCTCTCAGTGTGCTACCCCTAAGAACCCAGTCGTAGCCGATGTTCCACAGGAGCGGACCAAGGACTGAGCCCTGTGGAACACCGCACGACACTTCACGTCTTCGCCAGCCGTTCCGCACTGGAAAGACCACAGATCTACTGGAGAGGTACGCATCGATTACACGACGCAGGTAGGTTGGCACCCCGTGGTAGCGGAGCGCCTCCCTGATGCAAGCCCAGGGTAAGGAGTTGAAGGCGTTTGCGATGTCTAGGGACACCGCGAAAACTACCTCGCCCTGGGAAACCGCATCCTGCGCGTGAGATTTAACTAATAGGATGGCATCTACAGTTGAGCGGCCAGCGCGAAAGCCGTACTGTGCATCCGATAGATCTGGCCCAATCTCTAACATGTGCTTGGTTAGACGCCCTACGACGATGCGCTCGAAAAGTTTTGCCATCTCATTGAGCAGCACGATAGGACGGTAGGCAGAGGGAGACTCTGCCGGACGCCCTTCCTTCCTGAGGAGAACCAGCCTGCCTGTCTTCCACCTCTGTGGAATTATGGCTTGAGCCAGACAGGCAGTGAATAGTTCTCTCACATAAGGCCCTAAAGCGTCCAGCGTAAAAGCTAACGCACGACCAGGTACACCATCTGGTCCCGGGGCAACAGATTTCCCGCGTAGGCGTGCAACCGCCTCTACCATCTCCTCCTCAGTTACACCCAGTACATTCTCTCGGCCTGCCTCGTCGACAGTCGCTATCTGTGAGGCCAGTTGCGGCAGCACGGGGCTATCCCGGTGTGGGAAGAGGCTTTCCAACACAGCTTGCAGCGCTCCCTCGCTGAGTGTTTCAGTTAGTGGAGGGGCCCAAGGGCGAAGCTTGTTCATGACCAATCTGTAGGGTGTGCCCCAAGGGTCTCTATCGAGCCCCTCCAGCATTTCCGCCCTGCCCTCGCTTATGGCCTTAGCGATTTGGGCTTGGAGACGGGTCTTTGCCTCGATATAACCATTATATCTACGGTCCTCCTCCGCCTGATCCCGTCGCGCTCTCCTTCGACAGCGCAAGTAGAGGCGTCTGGCAGCCACGCAATTTTCGCGCAGTTGTGCGATTTCTGCAGTCCACCACCACACCTGCCGCCTCGGAGGGCGACGTCTGGACCTAGGCATAGCAGAATCGCAGATCCGCTTCACCAGCTCTTCTATGCGGTTTGCTGCCTCTTCTGGGGATGCTGTATGGAAGGGCAGCCAAGAGGCCACGACTGATGCCTCTTTAAGCAGCTCTAAGTTAAGGTATTTGAGCTGCCATCTTGGACCGTATTCCTTCGGGTTACTGTGAGGTGGCGGCACCGCCGGATGATTGGAGATCTCATATTGGATATAGAGATGGTCGGAGAGCGTCTCCACATCATCCAGCACTCGCCAACCTTGTGTACGGCGCGCTAAGGCAGGGTTTGCAAACGTTACGTCCACAATGGACCCACCCTGCCGTCGCACGCACGTGTTGACAGTTCCCCGATTCAGGACGATTAGGCCAGTGGCGACAGCCCACTCCTCAAGTACTCGCCCACGGGCGTCTGTAACTGGGCAACCCCATGCACCTGATTTGGCGTTGAGGTCGCCAGCCACTAGTACGTTGCGGTGTCTACTTCTGGATATTAGTTCCCCCAGACCGCTCAGAAAATTGTCGAACTCGACAAGGGTCTTATTGGGGGAGAAGTAGACACCAACCACTAGCGTTTCACCAAACAGAGCCATGACAAATCCAGACCTCTTCACGACCTGGGTGAACAGCGGTGCGCCTGCACTAAATTGAGCGACCAGTGCGACCACTCCGTCATTGTCGCAGACCCAGTTGTCCCTTTGTGGAACATAGTATGGCTCTGAGATTATAGCCAACTGCGTAGACCACTGTGCCATGCTTTGGACTAGTAGGTCTTGGGCCCTGGCACAGTGGTTTAGATTCGCCTGTAGAACTCTGATTGCCATTAGTGTTGGTCCGTTCCTACCTCCTCTGTGGGCAGCTCAGATGCACTGGCTGCAGGACGTTTGTCCCTCTTCTTTTTCTTAGCAGAGGCCCGAGTACAAGCGACACTGCCAACAATGTGAGTTGCCGGTCGTTTGGCTGCCTCGCATACAGGGCAGTGTGGCACTGCGGAGCACTGCGATCTTCTGTGACCAGTTTGCCCACAGCGGAAACACTGGCTGCTACGATCCACGTCTCCAGAACACTTAGCTGCCACGTGACCAGTCTCATGGCAACGGAAACAGCGTTGCTGTCGGGGTTGCAACAGTCTAACCTGGGCCCAAGTAATACCGATCCGTATTCTGCTTTTATCTGCAGCTTTTTGAGCGGTTGACACTGGACATTTGATCCAGGCCGACCCTAACCCAAATCTATTGCGGCGTATATCGCCGACCTTTATGGCGTCCCTGTGGCAGCTTCCGATCTCACTGACTGCTTCGGCTATATCAGTAGGCGTCACCGAGTCGTCGAGTCCTAGGATGCGAAGCTCGGCACACTTCACCGGCCGGGATATTTGGACATCGTCACCATCTAGTATAGCACCCAGGTGTTGTGCTAGGGCATCAGCCTTGTCCTCGCTGTTGACGCCAGGCAGCTCCAGTATCCTGGCCCCTGTTGCCGCCACCTTGTAACGCGCGTCTACAATGCCCAGCTCGTTGAGGTCTAGTTTGTGCTTGATCTTAGCAAATACTTCCCCGTAAGTGACTTTCCGCTCGACAGCTGAGGGCTGGAGCTTAATGACCACCGCAGCGGAACGCGGGGGCCGCAGCTTTACTGGTTTCGTTGGGCCTGATGCTTTCTTCTTTTGGGCGGGTTTGGCTACCGTTGCCTTCTGCGCTTTCTTTTTGGCACCTCTCTTTGCCACGACGTTCCAGCCCTCCGACATGGTAGGAGCACGTGGGGGTGGTATGACGTCAGTGGGAACTACTGATTGTTCAGCTGACTGTTCAGCTTTTGTCTTCTTCTTTTTCTTCGTTTTATTATGGCCCTTTGATCCGGGATTAGCAGGAGCCATAGGAGTTGCAGGTTTGTCATCTGACTTTCTCGGGCGACCTGCATCCGAGACCAACGGGACTGGGACTCGTTTCTCTCTTAATAGCCTTGCCTCCAGAGCCTCAAAACGGTCACTCATCATGGTGCCCACCTGTACTATTATAGTGCGTACCATTTCGTCAGCACTAACTTGTGATGGGCCCGACGTAGAGGTTGACGTCTCTGGTTCTACAGAAACCGCCCGTGGGATGACATTGCGAGACTTCTGTAGATCAATCTCTGACCTCATATCTGCCACCTCCTTCCTCAGTTCGGCTATCTCCTTCTGCAGTTTCAAGTTATTGGCCCGTAACTGCGCTTCCTCCTCGGACGCTGTGCGTTTGGCGAGCTGTTCCACTGCTATTGCAATCGCACTTGCTGCATCCTTAAGGGCCTTAGCAAACGTGCCCTTTAAGTTGCCGGATCTAGTGGCAACTTTTTCGATCACGTCCAGGCTAGTTTTTACTTTGGCCTGGATATCCGGCACTAACTCAGACTCCTCTGCCCCTCTGGTAATGTTCGGGGATGTGTTCGCCTGGCGTTGTTCGGCTCTGATCTTGAGTGCCGACGTCATGTCCGCCACTTCTTTCTGGGCTCTCAGCATAAGCTCCTCTTTTTTCGCGTCATTTAGGGCGCGTTTCGCTTCTGCTAGACCTACGTATTGACCCGTAGTCGGTGGACGACCTCTACCGCGGTTGACCATAATCCTATCTTTAGGTCTGTCGTCGTCTTCTGGCGATCCCGACTGACTACGGGTTGTGGTGCTTTTAGCAAGCACTCCTGTGCGCTTATTTAGCCCAACTCTGACTCTGCTTGGAGATCTCACTCCTTTACCTGACGCAACGCCTGAACCTCCGCCAGTAACTGGCATCTTCATCTCTCCGCCCGTCTCAGGCACATCGTCATCTCCGCCCGTCTCAGGCACAACTTCATGTGGGTTTGTTTTGTTATAATCTTCCATACTGTTCCCACGAGTATGGGGGATATATAAGGTCCATCCGAGCGGTGCCCCCTGCACCCGGATAAGCCTAAGCGTAACCCGTTAGAGTGTCGGCTGGTACTCTAACGGGGGAAAGCAGTAGCGACTGAACTACCCATCAGCCATGCATCCCCTCGCGCTGCTCCGCCGCTTGGGATTCGGGGTGATTTTTTATAGAGGTTTTCTTCCTCGCAGCCCAGGCGGTTAAGCCAAGGCCCTCGGTCCCAGTTCCCGGCCGCTAGACATGACAACAGCACCAGGTTCCAGGATTGCGAGATTTGAGGAGGGCGTTGCACAGGAAAGTGCAGCCCGGCTGCGCAGTAAAGCACCCACCGGACCCGCCCCACCTCGGTGCTGATCCACAGCTTCGGCTTTGTTTACGGTGTGCTCCGCTAGGCCGTGGGGATAACAATCCCCTAAAGGTACGCCCATACCTGCTGGTTTTGGTCCGCGCCGGATTACTCCGGTACCACCCACAGAGTGTGAGTGGCGTTCCCCTATCCGCCACCTGGGGACGCGCCCGATAGAAGACCCAGCAACTCCCACGGGAACCTAACCTAACCTAACCTAACCTAACCTAACCTAACCTAACCTAACCTAACCTAACCTAACCTAACCTAACCTAACCTAACCTTTTTTTTTTTTTTTTTTTTTTTTTTTTTTTTTTTTTTTTTTTTTTAACGTCAGGAAATGCATTTATCGCACTGACCCCCTGACCCCCAGGAGGCACTGTGTGGGACTCACAGGCCTAACACCCTTGTGAGAACAAGAGGCGGCCCGTACTACCCACTAAAACCTGACCCCAACCCTCATCCGCCATAGTGGGACGCCACGGGATCGCGTTAGCATACAACCGCGACGCCCCGGCGGCAGGCCAGATGGTCGGCCCGTCAGGTGAGGGGGCTGCTGAGAAACAGCCCCCTCTGTCCACCGAAGTGGACCCCCCAGAAAAAGTGAGGCTGCTCGCAAGTCCACTCTGCTGATCAGAGAAGTACCCGGAGCAGCCCCACACAACCCGAACACCGCCCACCGAAGTGGGCATCCTGCAAAAAAGAAGGGGTGTATACGTATATAAGTCTATACGCATACACCCAAAACCTCCCACCCAAACGAATTGGGCACACCGCAAGAACGCCCGGAGGCCCACCACTACGCCCGAAGGCCCCCCCAAACGGCAGCAGGAGAAGAGGATGCGACAACGCCGACACTCCCCTTCCCCTGCCGCCCCCTCACATGCCGCCATACAGCGGTGACGGCCCCGCTGGGACCGCGGAGAGCGGGGAGAAATATTTTGTTCTTCCCGCCCCCCGCGGCCCCCCCCGACAACCCCCCCAAAACGGTTGCAGAGGATAGGGAGTACGGCGCACCGTAATACCGTAGCTCCTCTTCCTCTGCATCCCCACCGCGTCCACCATCAAACGGTGGTGGCCCCGCTAGGCCGCGGGAGATAGGGACGAGCGGCGCACCGCAATACCGGCACTCCTCTTCCCCCGCGGCCCCCCTACCGTCGGCCCAGCTCCGACTGAGCTGGCTGCCGACACCCCTCGCTAGACACAGGACCACCGAAGTGGCCCCGCTCCAGCCGCCGCACCGACGGGCTAGTCCCGGCAGTGCGGCCCGCGCAGTGCCTCCTACCGTGAAAACGGCCAGAGACACCGCGCTACCTCCGGTGGGCCCGGGTGTCCGCCTGACACCCCACCCTGGCTGTTGGTCCGCGGCGGGTTTCCCCGCTACCACTCGCTCCCGTTTGGGGCCGGTTGCGAGTGGCACTCCCCCATCCGCCACCCGGGGACGCGTCCGGTAGGAGTCAGCCTCTCCCCCGGAAAAAAAGAGATTCGAATTTTCCCACCGGCCTCCACCGGTGGTACTCATTCTACCATCTCTTTGGAGCTAGGCTCCACCGTCATACCTACTAATCCACCGCAACGTCCGTCCATTATGGGCCGTCTGCCTAGGACTTCTGAAGCAGTGAACTTTCGGTCACACACCACAGAGTTATGTTTATACTAACTCACCGCCCCGTCGGGCTTAGAGCTTTCTAAACATGCCTCCAATAGCTCGTAGCCACCCCCAAATTATGCGGGGGTGGTTGTACTCGCTATAGACCACCGACCCCGAACATATATAAATTATTAAATTATGTTCGGACCGGGACACGAACCCGGGGACCAGTGCGTGGGTCGTACATTGCTCACCACTACGCCAACTGGCCCGTCATAAGAGATTCGAATTTTCCCACCGGCCTCCACCGGTGGTACTCATTCTACCATCTCTTTGGAGCTAGGCTCCACCGTCATACCTACTAATCCACCGCAACGTCCGTCCATTATGGGCCGTCTGCCTAGGACTTCTGAAGCAGTGAACTTTCGGTCACACACCACAGAGTTATGTTTATACTAACTCACCGCCCCGTCGGGCTTAGAGCTTTCTAAACATGCCTCCAATAGCTCGTAGCCACCCCCAAATTATGCGGGGGTGGTTGTACTCGCTATAGACCACCGACCCCGAACATATATAAATTATTAAATTATGTTCGGACCGGGACACGAACCCGGGGACCAGTGCGTGGGTCGTACATTGCTCACCACTACGCCAACTGGCCCAAAAAGAGATTCGAATTTTCCCACCGGCCTCCACCGGTGGTACTCATTCTACCATCTCTTTGGAGCTAGGCTCCACCGTCATACCTACTAATCCACCGCAACGTCCGTCCATTATGGGCCGTCTGCCTAGGACTTCAGAAGCAGTGAACTTTCGGTCAACCGCCATGTATGTTATACTAACTCACAGTCCCCGTCGAGACTTTAGAGCTTTCTAACATGCCACCAATAGCTCGTAGCCACCCCCAAATTATGCGGGGGTGGTTGTACTCGCTATAGACCACCGACCCCGAACATATATAAATTATTAAATTATGTTCGGACCGGGACGCGAACCCGGGGACCAGTGCGTGGGTCGTACATTGCTCACCACTACGCCAACTGGCCCGTCAAAAAGAGATTCGAATTTTCCCACCGGCCTCCACCGGTGGTACTCATTCTACCATCTCTTTGGAGCTAGGCTCCACCGTCATACCTACTAATCCACCGCAACGTCCGTCCATTATAGGCCGTCTGCCTAGGACTTCTGAAGCAGTGAACTTTCGGTCACACACCACAGAGTTATGTTTATACTAACTCACCGCCCCGTCAGGCTTAGAGCTTTCTAAACATGCCTCCAATAGCTCGTAGCCACCCCCAAATTATGCGGGGGTGGTTGTACTCGCTATAGACCACCGACCCCGAACATATATAAATTATTAAATTATGTTCGGACCGGGACACGAACCCGGGGACCAGTGCGTGGGTCGTACATTGCTCACCACTACGCCAACTGGCCCGTCAAAGAGATTCGAATTTTTCCCACCGGCCTCCACCGGTGGTACTCATTCTACCATCTCTTTGGAGCTAGGCTCCACCGTCATACCTACTAATCCACCGCAACGTCCGTCCATTATGGGCCGTCTGCCTAGGACTTCTGAAGCAGTGAACTTTCGGTCACACACCACAGAGTTATGTTTATACTAACTCACCGCCCCGTCAGGCTTAGAGCTTTCTAAACATGCCTCCAATAGCTCGTAGCCACCCCCAAATTATGCGGGGGTGGTTGTACTCGCTATAGACCACCGACCCCGAACATATATAAATTATTAAATTATGTTCGGACCGGGACACGAACCCGGGGACCAGTGCGTGGGTCGTACATTGCTCACCACTACGCCAACTGGCCCGTCAAAAGAGATTCGAATTTTCCCACCGGCCTCCACCGGTGGTACTCATTCTACCATCTCTTTGGAGCTAGGCTCCACCGTCATACCTACTAATCCACCGCAACGTCCGTCCATTATGGGCCGTCTGCCTAGGACTTCTGAAGCAGTGAACTTTCGGTCACACACCACAGAGTTATGTTTATACTAACTCACCGCCCCGTCGGGCTTAGAGCTTTCTAAACATGCCTCCAATAGCTCGTAGCCACCCCCAAATTATGCGGGGGTGGTTGTACTCGCTATAGACCACCGACCCCGAACATATATAAATTATTAAATTATGTTCGGACCGGGACACGAACCCGGGGACCAGTGCGTGGGTCGTACATTGCTCACCACTACGCCAACTGGCCCGTCAAAAAGAGATTCGAATTTTCCCACCGGCCTCCACCGGTGGTACTCATTCTACCATCTCTTTGGAGCTAGGCTCCACCGTCATACCTACTAATCCACCGCAACGTCCGTCCATTATGGGCCGTCTGCCTAGGACTTCTGAAGCAGTGAACTTTCGGTCACACACCACAGAGTTATGTTTATACTAACTCACCGCCCCGTCAGGCTTAGAGCTTTCTAAACATGCCTCCAATAGCTCGTAGCCACCCCCAAATTATGCGGGGGTGGTTGTACTCGCTATAGACCACCGACCCCGAACATATATAAATTATTAAATTATGTTCGGACCGGGACACGAACCCGGGGACCAGTGCGTGGGTCGTACATTGCTCACCACTACGCCAACTGGCCCGTCAAAAAGAGATTCGAATTTTCCCACCGGCCTCCACCGGTGGTACTCATTCTACCATCTCTTTGGAGCTAGGCTCCACCGTCATACCTACTAATCCACCGCAACGTCCGTCCATTATAGGCCGTCTGCCTAGGACTTCTGAAGCAGTGAACTTTCGGTCACACACCACAGAGTTATGTTTATACTAACTCACCGCCCCGTCGGGCTTAGAGCTTTCTAAACATGCCTCCAATAGCTCGTAGCCACCCCCAAATTATGCGGGGGTGGTTGTACTCGCTATAGACCACCGACCCCGAACATATATAAATTATTAAATTATGTTCGGACCGGGACACGAACCCGGGGACCAGTGCGTGGGTCGTACATTGCTCACCACTACGCCAACTGGCCCGTCTAAAGAGATTCGAATTTTCCCACCGGCCTCCACCGGTGGTACTCATTCTACCATCTCTTTGGAGCTAGGCTCCACCGTCATACCTACTAATCCACCGCAACGTCCGTCCATTATAGGCCGTCTGCCTAGGACTTCTGAAGCAGTGAACTTTCGGTCACACACCACAGAGTTATGTTTATACTAACTCACCGCCCCGTCAGGCTTAGAGCTTTCTAAACATGCCTCCAATAGCTCGTAGCCACCCCCAAATTATGCGGGGGTGGTTGTACTCGCTATAGACCACCGACCCCGAACATATATAAATTATTAAATTATGTTCGGACCGGGACACGAACCCGGGGACCAGTGCGTGGGTCGTACATTGCTCACCACTACGCCAACTGGCCCGTCAACCTAACCTAACCTAACCTAACCTAACCTAACCTAACCTAACCTAACCTAACCTAACCTAACCTAACCTAACCTAACCTAACCTAACCTAACCTAACCTAACTTGACCTACTTAGTAGCTATACTTTGCAAAAGTTTCATCTAAATCGGCCCAGAGGATTGGGTTACATAAGCATAATTATGTAAGGGGTAGCTTAAGTTTTTATAGGCACTTCATATAAAGGTTACGTATTGAGTTTACATACAAGTTGACGAATAAGGGTTTGCTTGTTCATTTTATCTAAAAAAAAAAATAGTTAAATCTGTGAGTAAAATAAAGTGTTTTGGAATTTAAACATTATGTAAAATAGGTAGTATAATTGACATTGGTTATAAATAGTACATAAACTATCAAATAGTCTACTCTAGTTCCCTAAATTTCGTATTTCGTATTTTTGAAATTAATTATGCTTCCTAAGTTATTTTAGGAACATAATAGATGAATAGTTTATTTTCGATCCGTATATGACATATCCTATATAATGTATTTTATATAATATATTCTTAGATAATATCTTGTATTATACTATAATATTCTTTATTTTAATAAAATATATGTATTATGTTGTATCGTACTATAGTAGTTTGTGAGATGATGAATATGGCTGTGAAGACCTAGCGGCTGGTTCGTTAGGATTCTAGTAAATCTAATACCTTTTTGGTAAATAAAGTAGATAATTATTAAGTACATAGGGGGGGTATCTATCTATTTAGTCTACATACTTTGGTGAATTAGAGCAATTAGATGGGATATATCTTGTAATTTAATGATTTTTAAGTAGGAGAAAAGTTTCATCTAAATCGGCTCAGGAGATCGGGTTACATAAATGTAATTACGCAGTAGGGCTAGGGTATCTTAAGATTTTGTAGGTACTTCATATAAAAGATTACGTATTGAGTTTACATACAAGTTGACGAATAAGGGTTTGCTTGTTCATTTTATCTAAAAAAAAAATAGTTAAATCTGTGAGTAAAATAAAGTGTTTTGGAATTTAAACATTATGTAAAATAGGTAGTATAATTGACATTGGTTATAAATAGTACATAAACTATCAAATAGTCTACTCTAGTTCCCTAAATTTCGTATTTCGTATTTTTGAAATTAATTATGCTTCCTAAGTTATTTTAGGAACATAATAGATGAATAGTTTATTTTCGATCCGTATATGACATATCCTATATAATGTATTTTATATAATATATTCTTAGATAATATCTTGTATTATACTATAATATTCTTTATTTTAATAAAATGACACCAAACGTTTCACACTGCCCTAATAAACACTCATACGAACACACAGTACTACCCGGTTTTTGGCCAAAGACCATAAAACGCACGAACTCAAAGCTAAAACTATCACATATTACCCATCACCCTTTTAACATAAAATAGCCATTTCCTAAAGCCCTACCGTCGCGCGAGCCGCCGCACGAGCACGTATGATACACGAGATTGACTATTTGCCAAAAACAATATAAAACGCACTAATTTTAAAACTTAAATTATCACACATAAATTATCGACATTCTTAACACTGAAATAGTTACTTTACGCGATAATACCTAACTTACTAACCTCTAGAACAAGCACATGGCATTACCCAGATTTATTCAAAAACTATATAAACTATATAAAACGCACAAATCAAAAATTAAAAATTATCACATATTATTAACGACCTTTTAACACTAAGGTATTTACTTTTCACAATAATAACTAACACTCTAACCAACTAGTACGAACACGTGGCATTACCCGATTTTGGCCAAAAACGCACTAATTCCAAAACTTAAATTATCGCATATTAATTATCAACACTTTTAACACTAAAAAGATTACTTTTCGCGATAATCACTAACACCCTAACCTCTAGAACCAGCACGTGGCGTTACGCTATTTACTCTAGAACTATATAAAATGTACGAATCTTAAAATTTTAAATATTACATATGACATTAAAACCCAAATAATTACATTTCGCGATAATAACTAACACCCTAACCTTTAAAACGAACACGCGACATTACCCGATTTTAATCAAAAACTATATAAACGCGCGGATCTTAAAATTAAGGTATCACATATAAATAAACGACCCTTTTTAACACCGAAACAATTACTTTCCGGAATAATAGCTAACAGTCTAACCACTAGTACGAGCACGTGGCATTACCCAATTTTGTGGCCAAAAACAGTATAAAACGCACTAATTTTAAAATTTAAATTATCACATATTAATTATCGACATCTTTAACACTGAAATAGTTACTTCACGCGATAATACCTAACTTACTAACCTCAAGAACAAGCACATGGCATTACCCGCATTTTATTCAAAAACTGTATAAAACGCACAAATCAAAAATTAAAATTATCACATATTATTTAACCTTTTAACACTAAGGTATTCACTTTTCGCAATAATAACTAACACTCTAACCAACTAGTACGAACACGTGGCATTACCCGATTTTTGGCCAAAAACAATATAGAACGCACTAATTTCAAAATTTAAATTATCGCATATTAATTATCAGCACCTTTAACACTAAAATAATTACTTTTCGCGATCACTAACACCCTAACCTCTAGAACCAGCACGTGGCGTTACCCTACTTTACTCAAAAACTATACAAAATGCATGAATCTTAAAAATTTTAAATATTACATATGACATTAAAACTAATTTTAAAAATTTAAATTATCATATATTAACTATCGTCATTTCTAACACTGAAATAGTTACTTTTCGCGATAATAACTAACTTCCTAACCTCTAGAACAAGCACATGGCATTACCCGAATTTTATTCAAAAACTATATAAAACGCACAAATCAGAAATTAAAATTATCACATATTATTTAGCGACCTTTTAACACTAAGATATTCACTTTTCGCAGTAAAAACTAGCACTCTAACCAACTAGTACGAACACGTGGCATTACCCGATTTTTGGCCAAAAACAATATAAAACGCACTGATTTCAAAATTTAAATTATCGCATATTAATTATCGACACTTTTAACACTGAAATAATCACTTTTCGCGATAGTCACTAACACCCTAACCTCCAGAACCAGCACGTGGCGTTACCCTGTTTTACTCTAAAACTATATAAAAAGAATGAATCTTAAAAATTTAAAATAATACATATGACATTAAAAATAATTTTTAAAAATTTAAATTATCATATATTACTTATCGTCATTTTTAACACTGAAATAGTTACTTTTTGCGATAATACCTAACTTCCTAACCTCTAGAACGAGCACATGGCATTACCCGAATTTTATTCAAAAACTATATAAAACGTACAAATCAAAAATTAAAATTATCACATATTATTTAACGACCTTTTAACACTAAAACATTTACTTTTCGCAATAATAACTAACACTCTAACCAACTAGTACGAACACGTGGCATTACCCGATTTTTGGCCAAAAACAATATAAAACGCACTAATTTCAAAATTTAAATTATCACATATTAATTATCGACACTTTTAACACTAAATTAATCACAATCCGCAACAATAACCGACACTTTTACCACTTATACAAATTTTTCTAGCGGAGCGCAGTTAGAACGCGTGCGCTCGCCACGGCGGCCCGAACGCGACTCTTAAGAGATTCAAATTTTCCCACCGGCCCCTCAACCGGTGGTACTCATTCTACCATCTCTTCTGGAACTACACGTTCCCAACCTCAGACCTACTAATTCTCCGCAACTTCCGTCCATTATGGGCCGTCTGCCTAGGACTTCAGAAGCAGTGAACTTTCGGTCAACCGCCATGTATGTTATACTAACTCACAGTCCCCGTCGAGACTTTAGAGCTTTCTAACATGCCACCAATAGCTCGTAGCCACCCCCAAATTATGCGGGGGTGGTTGTACTCGCTATAGACCACCGACCCCGAACATATATAAATTATTAAATTATGTTCGGACCGGGACACGAACCCGGGGACCAGTGCGTGGGTCGTACATTGCTCACCACTACGCCAACTGGCCCGTCAAAAAGAGATTCGAATTTTCCCACCGGCCTCCACCGGTGGTACTCATTCTACCATCTCTTTGGAGCTAGGCTCCACCGTCATACCTACTAATCCACCGCAACGTCCGTCCATTATGGGCCGTCTGCCTAGGACTTCTGAAGCAGTGAACTTTCGGTCACACACCACAGAGTTATGTTTATACTAACTCACCGCCCCGTCAGGCTTAGAGCTTTCTAAACATGCCTCCAATAGCTCGTAGCCACCCCCAAATTATGCGGGGGTGGTTGTACTCGCTATAGACCACCGACCCCGAACATATATAAATTATTAAATTATGTTCGGACCGGGACACGAACCCGGGGACCAGTGCGTGGGTCGTACATTGCTCACCACTACGCCAACTGGCCCGTCAAAAGAGATTCGAATTTTCCCACCGGCCTCCACCGGTGGTACTCATTCTACCATCTCTTTGGAGCTAGGCTCCACCGTCATACCTACTAATCCACCGCAACGTCCGTCCATTATGGGCCGTCTGCCTAGGACTTCTGAAGCAGTGAACTTTCGGTCACACACCACAGAGTTATGTTTATACTAACTCACCGCCCCGTCAGGCTTAGAGCTTTCTAAACATGCCTCCAATAGCTCGTAGCCACCCCCAAATTATGCGGGGGTGGTTGTACTCGCTATAGACCACCGACCCCGAACATATATAAATTATTAAATTATGTTCGGACCGGGACACGAACCCGGGGACCAGTGCGTGGGTCGTACATTGCTCACCACTACGCCAACTGGCCCGTCAAAAAGAGATTCGAATTTTCCCACCGGCCTCCACCGGTGGTACTCATTCTACCATCTCTTTTGGAGCTAGGCTCCACCGTCATACCTACTAATCCACCGCAACGTCCGTCCATTATAGGCCGTCTGCCTAGGACTTCTGAAGCAGTGAACTTTCGGTCACACACCACAGAGTTATGTTTATACTAACTCACCGCCCCGTCGGGCTTAGAGCTTTCTAAACATGCCTCCAATAGCTCGTAGCCACCCCCAAATTATGCGGGGGTGGTTGTACTCGCTATAGACCACCGACCCCGAACATATATAAATTATTAAATTATGTTCGGACCGGGACACGAACCCGGGGACCAGTGCGTGGGTCGTACATTGCTCACCACTACGCCAACTGGCCCAAAATGGGTCGAATTTTCCCACCGCCTTTCGACAGTAGTACTCATTCTTATACTGCCCCAGCAGTCTACACATCACAGTTGAACTTTCCGGCTAGTCTTACGAATTAGTGGAGTTTAAGGGTGGTCGTCCACCTCCGCGAGTGCCCGGCAGCCATCTAACACCCACTACAGGCCCATCTGATGCTGTCCCTTCGATGCTACCCGCACCGGTCCGATTTGGCAACCCCGGCGTCCCACCATCATGCGGTCCCCACCATCATTCCGGTACAGGCAGATCGAACAACAACAGCCTTCGATCCGAATTAGCAGGCGAATCTAGTTCCCGGCCAACCTTCGGCTTCCAACTACCCACCGACTTTCTCAGACTTATCGACCGGCCGTACTAGTTCGCCTGTCGTTCCTACTTGCCCACCGCAACGCGACGGAAGCGGCAGACTTTCGGAAACACCATACAAGTTGCTCTTACACCCGAAGGCGCAATCGCAATTATCGATCATACCTCGTGTCCAGGTTTACCCCGGTCACAAGTGTAATCTCGAACACGCCACAGTACGTTCTCACACCTCCCCCCCGGCCTGCGGAGGAAGGCGCAATCGCGTGAGTTGCCCGTTCCCGCACCCCTCTCCCCCGGCCTGCGGGGAGTGGGGCGCGTTCACAGACCCGACCCGCAGTCCGCGTCAGGGCGTCCCCCGTCGCGGTACTACGCTCGGCCACAGCGGTCCGCTATACTCACTCACTATTCTATCAGGCGTCCCCGACGGAGATAGTAAGCTTTCTAACATTCCACCAATGGCTCGTATCCCCCCCCAAATGTGCGGGAAGGGTTGTACTCGCCATTAACCACTGACCCCGAACACATATTAAATTATAAATTGCATTCGGACCGGGACGCGAACCCGGGACCTAGTGCGTGTGGTCGTACATTGCTCACCACTACGCCAACTAGGCCGTCAAAATGTGGGTCGAATTTTCCCACCGCCTTTCGACAGTAGTACTCATTCTTATACTGCCCCAGCAGTCTACACATCACAGTTGAACTTTCCGGCTAGTCTTACGAATTAGTGGAGTTTAAGGGTGGTCGTCCACCTCCGCGAGTGCCCGGCAGCCATCTAACACCCACTACAGGCCCATCTGATGCTGTCCCTTCGATGCTACCCGCACCGGTCCGATTTGGCAACCCCGGCGTCCCACCATCATGCGGTCCCCACCATCATTCCGGTACAGGCAGATCGAACAACAACAGCCTTCGATCCGAATTAGCAGGCGAATCTAGTTCCCGGCCAACCTTCGGCTTCCAACTACCCACCGACTTTCTCAGACTTATCGACCGGCCGTACTAGTTCGCCTGTCGTTCCTACTTGCCCACCGCAACGCGACGGAAGCGGCAGACTTTCGGAAACACCATACAAGTTGCTCTTACACCCGAAGGCGCAATCGCAATTATCGATCATACCTCGTGTCCAGGTTTACCCCGGTCACAAGTGTAATCTCGAACACGCCACAGTACGTTCTCACACCTCCCCCCCGGCCTGCGGAGGAAGGCGCAATCGCGTGAGTTGCCCGTTCCCGCACCTCTCTCCCCCGGCCTGCGGGGAGTGGGGCGCGTTCACAGACCCGACCCGCAGTCCGCGTCAGGGCGTCCCCCGTCGCGGTACTACGCTCGGCCACAGCGGTCCGCTATACTCACTCACTATTCTATCAGGCGTCCCCGACGGAGATAGTAAGCTTTCTAACATTCCACCAATGGCTCGTATCCCCCCCCAAATGTGCGGGAAGGGTTGTACTCGCCATTAACCACTGACCCCGAACACATATTAAATTATAAATTGCATTCGGACCGGGACGCGAACCCGGGACCTAGTGCGTGTGGTCGTACATTGCTCACCACTACGCCAACTAGGCCGTCAACCTAACCTAACCTAACCTAACCTTTTTTTTTTTTTTTTTTTTTTTTTTTTTTTTTTTTTTTTTTTTTTAACGTCAGGAAATGCATTTATCGCACTGACCCCCTGACCCCCAGGAGGCACTGTGTGGGACTCACAGGCCTAACACCCTTGTGAGAACAAGAGGCGGCCCGTACTACCCACTAAAACCTGACCCCAACCCTCATCCGCCATAGTGGGGCGCCACGGGATCGCGTTAGCATACAACCGTGACGCCCCGGCGGCAGGCCAGATGGTCGGCCCGTCAGGTGAGGGGGCTGCTGAGAAACAGTCCCCTCTGTCCACCGAAGTGGACCCCCCAGAAAAGTGAGGCTGCTCGCAAGTCCACTCTGCTGATCAGAGAAGTACCCGGAGCAGCCCCACACAACCCGAACACCGCCCACCGAAGTGGGCCACCTGCAAAAAAGAAGGGGTGTATACGTATATAAGTCTATACGTATACACCCAAAAACCTCCCACCCAAGCGAATTGGGCAAACATCATCAACGCCCGATGAGGGCCCGTCCACAACGGCAGCAGGAGAAGAAGATGCGACAACGCCGACACTCCCCTTCCCCTGCCGCCCCCTCACAATGCCGCCATCAAGCGGTGACGGCCCCGCTGGGACCGTGGAAGGCGGGAAGAAATATTTTATTCTTCCTGCCCCCCGCGGCCCCCCCCCCCGACAACCCCCCCAAAACGGTTGCAGAGGATAGGGAGTACGGCGCACCGCAATACCGTAGCTCCTCTTCCTCTGCATCCCCACCGCGTCCACCATCCAACGGTGGTGGCCCCGCTAGGCCGCGGGAGACAGGGACGAGCGGCGCACCGCAATACCGGCACTCCTCTTCCCCCGCGGCCCCCCTACCGTCGGCCCAGCTCCGACTGAGCTGGCTGCCGACACCCCTCGCTAGACACAGGACCACCGAAGTGGCCCCGCTCCAGCCGCCGCACCGACGGGCTAGTCCCGGCAGTGCGGCCCGCGCAGTGCCTCCTACCGTGAAAACGGCCAGAGACACCGCGCTACCTCCGGTGGGCCCGGGTGTCCGCCTGACACCCCACCCTGGCTGTTGGTCCGCGGCGGGTTTCCCCGCTACCACTCGCTCCCGTTAGGGGCCAGGTGCGAGTGGCATTCCCCCATCCGCCACCTGGGGACGCGCCCGGTAGGAGACAGCCTCTCCCCCGGGAAAGAGATTCGAATTTTCCCACCGGCCTCCACCGGTGGTACTCATTCTACCATCTCTTTGGAGCTAGGCTCCACCGTCATACCTACTAATCCACCGCAACGTCCGTCCATTATAGGCCGTCTGCCTAGGACTTCTGAAGCAGTGAACTTTCGGTCACACACCACAGAGTTATGTTTATACTAACTCACCGCCCCGTCAGGCTTAGAGCTTTCTAAACATGCCTCCAATAGCTCGTAGCCACCCCCAAATTATGCGGGGGTGGTTGTACTCGCTATAGACCACCGACCCCGAACATATATAAATTATTAAATTATGTTCGGACCGGGACACGAACCCGGGGACCAGTGCGTGGGTCGTACATTGCTCACCACTACGCCAACTGGCCCGTCAAAGAGATTCGAATTTTCCCACCGGCCTCCACCGGTGGTACTCATTCTACCATCTCTTTTGGAGCTAGGCTCCACCGTCATACCTACTAATCCACCGCAACGTCCGTCCATTATGGGCCGTCTGCCTAGGACTTCTGAAGCAGTGAACTTTCGGTCACACACCACAGAGTTATGTTTATACTAACTCACCGCCCCGTCGGGCTTAGAGCTTTCTAAACATGCCTCCAATAGCTCGTAGCCACCCCCAAATTATGCGGGGGTGGTTGTACTCGCTATAGACCACCGACCCCGAACATATATAAATTATTAAATTATGTTCGGACCGGGACACGAACCCGGGGACCAGTGCGTGGGTCGTACATTGCTCACCACTACGCCAACTGGCCCGTCAACCTAACCTAACCTAACCTTTTTTTTTTTTTTTTTTTTTTTTTTTTTTTTTTTTTTTTTTTTTTTTTATTTTTTTTTTTTTAACGTCAGGAAACCCTGTTACCGGGTACCCGCCGCCCTGGGGAAGGCGACGGGTTATGTGGGGCTCCCACCGCGCAAAGATGGTAAGCGCACGGCAGCCTACCCACTAAAACCTGACGGTGTCCACCTTGATCGCCTTAAGGTCGGAGCCACGGGAACCAATAGAGTCATCCGCGAACCCCAACGGCGATTGCCTCACGGCACGTCTCGGTGTCGGTTTTAAAACCCCCGACAACCATCTTTGAGTGGCACGCGGCGGACACCGCGCGCGCCTACTCGGGCCAGGTGACTAGGCGGAAGGCTTCCCCAAGCCTACCACCCTCTGGCCTGTGTTAGGGGGGGAGGCGGCGATCGTGAGCCGCTCTCCGGCGCCCGGTCCTTCTACGGCGGATGGCGTGTTCGGTTGTAGCCTCCCTCGCCCTCTCCGCCGCCTCCTTCTGTGACATCACATCCTCACAGAAGGACAGGACGGCATCCCAGGACCTTTCGCTACCGACCATGGCGGAAATCACAGCCGGCAGCGTCAAGTCCGCCCCCACAACACTCTGGAGCGCCTCGCGCTCTGTCGCCCACGCTGGGCACACCTCCAGCGTATGCTGAGCCGACTCATCGGAACAGTCATCGCAATGGTGGCATCGAGGAGTGGGTTCCCTCCCCGCGACTCGACACAGATACCCCCCGAAGCAACCATGCCCCGTTAGGACCTGCGTCAGCCGAAAAGAGAGTTCACCGTGCCCTCTCGCCAACCACTGCCTGAGGACGGGACGAACAGCGTCAATCGTCCTGCGACCAGCTGAAGGATGCTCCAGCCTACTGTGCCACCTCTCGATAGCGGTCTCCCGCTCTTCGCTCCCACGCGGTGCTAGGCTAAGGTCTCCGGACGCAGGGCCTCGGCGCCGACAATAGATCGACGCTAAGGAAAGCGCATCCAGATCCCATGGTAAAACACCAGCCAGCACACACGCCACCTCACCGGCAATCGTACGGTACCCCCTCACGACTCTCGTCGCCATTACCCTCTGCGCCCTCCGCAGCAGGGCGACGTTATCCCTATTCAGGGCGTCCACCCATACGGGAGCACCGTACATCACCATGGACCGAACAACACCACAATATAGTCGCCTACATGAGCTATCCGGTCCACCAACATTCGGGAGCAGCCTGGAAAGGGCCGCCGCCACCTTAAGCACCCGCGGGACGAGTGCAGCAAAATGAGCCCTAAAGCTCCATCGGCTGTCGAGTACTAGACCCAAATAAGTCATCGCACTCTTCAGACCGATGCGCGTGCCGCCGACGACGATGTTAGCGTCCCCCGGGGGCGCCCTCCGAGGCCCGTGAAAAAGAATGGCCTCGGATTTTTCCAGCGCGACCTCCAACCCAAGACGCCTAATACGCGCAACCACCTGAGCGACTCCTGCCGTCGCAAGAACTGCCGCCTCCCGATACGTGGCCTGCCGAGCCAACACAAGAGTGTCGTCAGCATAGCAGACCACGCTCACTCCCTTCAACCAAGAGCCCCGCAACACCCAGTCGTATCCGATGTTCCACAGGAGCGGGCCGAGAACCGAACCCTGTGGAACACCACACGACACTTCTCTCGTGCTCCAGCCGTCCTTCACGGGAAATGACACGTTCCTGCCCGACAGGTAGACACCGATGACACGGCGCAAATAGGTCGGCACCCCATGATGACGAAGCGCCTCCCTAATGCAGCTCCAGGGCAACGAGTTGAAAGCGTTGACGATGTCAAGCGACACCGCCAGCACGACGTCACCCTGGGCGATTGCCTCCTGCGCTTGGGCCTTGACCTGCAGAATGGCATCCACCGTAGAACGACCACGGCGAAAACCAAACTGAGCGTCCGATAGGTCCGGACCCACTCCTTCCAAATGGGCCGTAAGCCGGTCCACCACTATGCGCTCGAAAGTTTTTGCGACCTCGTCGAGCAGCACAATGGGGCGGTAGGCAGATACGGAATCCGCCGGGCGTCCCTCCTTCCTGAGGAGAACTAATCTGCCTGTCCTCCAACGCTGTGGAATTGAGGCATGAGCCAGACAGGCAGTATATAGTTCTCTCAACTCTTGACCCATGGTGTTAGTTGCCAAGACTAGCACCTTGCCAGGGATCCCGTCTAACCCAGGGGCTGTGTTCTTGCCTTTCAGTCTCTCCACTGCCCGAGAAAACTCCTCCTCCGATACGACTGGAGCTTCCTCCTCCTCATCCTCCGCACCGACGACTTGACGCGGGACCATCGGAGGTGGCGTATGATCCTCCCGATGAGGAAACAGATTGGATACCACCTCTCGCAAGACGTCAGATGGTAGCGTCTGCGTTAGTGGGGGAGCCCAGGGACGGAGCTTATTACGCACCATCCTGTACGGCGTCCCCCACGGGTCCCTGTCAAGCCCATCCAACATCTCCTCCCTGGCACGTATCTGTGACGCCCGGATTGCCACCTGCAGGAGCCTCTTCGCTTCCGTATAACCGGCGTATAACCGGTCTTCCTCCTCCAGGTCCCTATTAACTCTACGCCGATAGTGGGTGTACTGGCGTCTTGCGCGTACGCACTCTTTGCGTAATCGCGCGATTTCCGCTGACCACCAGTACACCTGTCGCTTCATAGGTCGACGCCCAGAGCGGGGCATAGACGCGTCGCACATCCGCGTTAAGCTCCGCTGCATCCACTCAGCAGCCTCCTCCACTGACGCTACATTATGTGGCAGCCACGACGCTACTAACGCAGCCTCCTCCAAGAGCCCTCTGTCTAGGTGCCTCAGTTGCCACCGGGGACCCTCCTGTCCCGAGTTTCGGCTAGGACCTGACGACACCGCCGGATGTGTGGAGACCTCAAAAAAGATGTAAAGGTGGTCCGAGAGAGTCTCCACATCACCTAGCACTCGCCAGCTCTCAACACGGTGCGCTACAGCCGGACTCGCGAACGTAACGTCCACGATGGACCCGCCCTGCCGTCGCACACACGTGTTGGCCGTCCCTCGATTCAGAACGGTCAAGTTGGCAGCAATGATCCACTCCTCCAGCACCCTACCCCGAGCATCCGTTGCAGGACAACCCCACAATCCTGACTTAGCGTTTAAGTCCCCCGCAATGACAAGGTTACTGGCCTGGAAGTTCCGGGTTAGCCTCGTCAGCTCGTAGAGAAACTCCTCAAACTCTGCGATGGGTCGATTGGGGGAGAAATAGACCCCCACGACTACAATCTCACCCAGTAAGGCTGCAACGCATCCCGAACCCTTTGCAATACGCGCAAAAGGCAGGGAGCCTGCAGCCACTTGGGTAACAATCGCTACCAGGCCGTCGTTGTCGCCAACCCAATTGTCACGCGGAGGAACCGAGTAAGGCTCCGCCACGACCGCTACCTGCACCGACCACTGCACCAGACTTTGGACGAACAGGTCCTGTGCTCTGGCACAGTGGTTTAGGTTCGCCTGAAGGAACCTTAGGGCCATGGTTATGTTGTTTCCATGACCCTCCCCTCCTCGTCCCTGTTGCGGACTGGCTGTCCCTGAGTTTTTGACCCAGGTGTCGCTTTCTTTCCTTTCGTTCTCGGTTTCTGAGAACGCGCGCAGGCCGCACTACCGACCGTGTGGTCCGCTGGCCTCTTCGCCGCCTCGCATACTGCACAATGAGGTGCAGATGTGCATTGACTCCGTATGTGGCCAGGCTGTCCACACCTGTAGCACTGGCCACTACGGTCTATTGCCCCTTTGCACTGCGCCGCAACGTGGCCTCCCTCGTGACAGCGGAAACACCGCTGGGGTCTCGTCTGCAGCAGATGGACACGTGCTGACGTAAACCCGACGAAGATTCGGCCACCTTCCACCACCTTCTTGGCCGCTGCCACCGGACATCGGACCCACGCCGTCCCTAGCCCGGCACGATCTCGGCGGATTTCACCACTCCTCACTGCACTGACGGAGCAACCACCCAATCTGCCAATGACCTCGGTCAGTTCCTCCCGCGTTACTGAATCATCCAGACCGGCGATGCGAATCTCTGCGCATTTTGTCGGCCTGGACACCATCACCTCTCCGTCAGGCAGTACCCCCCTTATCCTTTCAGCCAGAGCATCTGCCTTTTCCGCACTATCCCTGCCAGGAAGCTCAAGCATTCTGGCCCCGGTGGCCGCTACTTTGAGCCGAAGATCCACGATCCCCAGGTCCTCCAGGCGCACCTCCCGCCTCACCCTAGCGAACACCTCGCTGTAGGTCAGGCGGTCGGCTACTTCTGGCTGCAGCTTCAAGACCACCGCCGATGAGTTGGGCGGGCGCAGCTTAGGCGCTTTGGGCTTTTGTGCCCTTCGCTGCTCTGGCTGTTGTTTGGCCCCCTCCTTCTTCTTCGAGCCCCTCCTGACCACCACGTTCCACCCCTCCGATTGAGTGGCGGGAGCGGGCGGCAAGGGACGGGAGCTCTCCGGTGCAGTCGGCTGGGACGCACCCTCCTTCTTCTTCTTCTTCCCCTTCTTTTTCTTCGGGGGCTTCTTTGTCCTATCCGAGGCAGGATTAGCCGGCGCTACCAAGGTGGTGGCGGCAGCGGCGACAGTCTCCGTTGGTGTCGTCCTCCTCTCTTTCGTCCTATCGGACGCGAGCGGAGGACGAGTGCGCTGCTCCGGCAGAAGCCGACTCTCCAACGACTCTAGTCGGGCATTCAGCATAGTCCCCACCTGGACCATGATGGAGCGCGTATATTCGTCCGATCCCTGCAGGTTAGTAGGAGATGGCGTAGGTGGTCTTCGCTCCCTTCGCTCCTTCGCCATGGCCTCCTTCATTCCTGCGACCTCCTTCCGCAACTCGGCTAGCTCCGCCTGCAGTCTGGTATTGCTAGCACGCAGTTGTGCAGTCTCCTCCGTGATTGTGCGCCGAGCAAGAATATCGACTGCTGCAGCAATCGAGCTCGACGCCTGCTTAAGGGCCTTAGTGAAGGTACCCTTAAGATTCTTTGACTTACTGGCCACTTTGTTGATGACCTCTAAGTTGTTGGCCACCAGCGAGTGCAAGTCAGTGGCCAGTACTCCTTCACCAGGCTCACATAAGGACATAACCGATATGTCAGAGAGGCTAGAGCTCGCCCTAGTCTGCACCTCATGTGTAGCTTCCGCGACCTCTCGCTCTACCTGCCGCTTCTGCTCCTCTCTGGGCACCTCGTTCGCCTGAGTAATCCCTGGGCTTATAAATCGCCCAGTCTTTGGACACCTAACTAGCTTCCTCTGACTGGACGACGTCTTGGCCTTAGGCTTACCACTATCTTCCTCGGAAGAGCCAGACGGCTCCATGGGATCCCGAGGTCTCTTCCTCATATACTGACCCCTGGAAGTGCCCCTCTCTGACCTTGTGGACGCTACACTCTCCACCTCAGACTCCGAGCCTCCTCCCCAGAATCTCCCGCCCTGCGAGGATAGTGAGCCCCGCCTTGAGTATGTCTTCGCACACTCCCCCACCTCGATGCGAGACAACACAACTGATGGCAAACTGCCAACAGCCTCTTTCCTTCTCGCGCCACAAAGCGACGCACCTACGCCCGTCTCAGGCCAATCACCGGCGACCAACACACTGCCCGTCGCTAGCGCACCTTCTTCACCGCCCATCTCGGGTACCACGTCAACTCCGCCCGTCGCAGGCACCGAACCTCCGCCCGTCTCAGGCACCACATCCCCGCCCGTCTCAGGCACTAAGCCCCCGCCCGTCTCAGGCACTACACCTCCGCCCGTCTCAGGCACTAAACCCCCGCCCGTCGCAGGCACTAAACCCCCGCCCGTCGCAGGCACGTTACCAACAATATTTGCACCGCCCATCGCAGGCCCAACGTCAACTCCGCCCTTCTCGGGCTCCCGGACATCACCAAAGCAGTAGTTGTCCCCCCCAGATTCGACGGGACGGCGTGCCGTAGCACGGAGGGATTGCCGACGGATAGTCACATCGGTGCCCTCCTGGGGAATATGTTCACTGGCTGCTTTCATGATGGGTTTTTTGCTGATCCACAGCTTCGCCTTTGTTTAGGGTGAGGTCCCGTAGGCCGCAGGGCTAACAAGCCCCTAAAGGTGCGCCCACACCTGCTGGTTTTGGTCCGCGGCGGGTTTCCCCGCTACCACCCGCAAAATGCGAGTGGCATTCCCCTATCCGCCACCTGGGGACGCGCCCGATAGAAGTTCCAGCAACTCCCACGGGAACCTAACCTAACCTAACCTAACCTAACCTAACCTAACCTAACCTAACCTAACCTAACCTAACCTAACCTAACGGTAAACCTAACGGTAAACCTAACGGTAAACCTAACGGTAAACCTAACGGTAAACCTAACGGTAAACCTAACGGTAAACCTAACGGTAAACCTAACGGTAAACCTAACGGTAAACCTAACGGTAAACCTAACGGTAAACCTAACGGTAAACCTAATGCTAAACGGTAAAGTTCACGAAACAAAAGGAGGAAAACAAAGGCATATAGATAGACGCATTTCAGGAAAAAAAAAAAAAAAAAAAAAAAAAAAAAAAAAAAAAAAAAAAAAAAAAAAAAAAAAAAAAAACCCGGATGTCCGCCATCTTGGATTTGAAAATGGACCTCATTTTCGCAAGCAGCACCCCGAGAAACCTCGAAAATGACACCCATGTCATGTTTTTTTTTTTTTTTGTTTTTATTGAAAAAAAAAAAAAAAAAAACGACAATCGAAAGAAAACAATCGATTGTTCCATTAATCGATTTCGATCTTACGAGTCTTACGAGTCTTAGTTTAAAACGCATTGTAACTGAGAACGGATTTTAAGTGTAACATATACATGAAACAACATTTAAAATTCTTTTTATTGAAGTAACATTTCTCATTCAAACGTTAGAGCACAATAACTGGTTCTATTGAACGTTAAGGATGAGGGCAACAAAATATGACTAACTCTTATCAAAACTTAAAAGATTACTTCAAAATTATGTATTAATTTAGAGTATTGTGATCTTACAAGGCCTACCGAAATGTTTGGAATAGTAAGTGTCTGTATCCAAAGAAAAAAAAAAAAAAAATAAATAAATAAATAGCTGGTTGTATAAAGTAGTCTTGATAAAAAAAAAAAAAAAAAAAAAAAAAAAAAAAAAAAAAAAAAAAAAAAAAAAAAAGGGTGGTCCTTTAAATGGCCATTCGTTGTTACATCTTAAGTAATATAAGTAATAGCATAAAGCCAAAAATTTTTTTCCCGTTAGTAAATAAATAACATTAATTTAATGTTCGGTTCCCAAAAGTTAGGTTTTCGAAAGTTAGGTTCGAGAAATTTTGGTTACCGAATATCACACGGTTAGGTGAAAAGTTAGGTTTCGAAACGTAAGGTTTGAGAATGTTAGGTTACAGACGGTTAGGTTTTAAAAGTTAGGTTTTAGTGAGTTAGGTTTTGAATAGTTAGGTTTCAGACAGTTAGGTTTTGTAATGTTAGGTTTCGAAACGTTGGGTTTGTTAACGTTAGTTTTCAAAACGTTAGGTTTGAGAATGTTAGGTTTCAGACAGTTAGGTTTCGAAACGTTAGGTTTGATAAAGTTAGGTTTGAGAATGTTAGGTTTCAGACAGTAAGCTTTTGTAAAGTTAGGTTTCGAAACGTTGGGTTTGATAAAGTTAGTTTTGAAAACGTTAGGTTTGACAATGTTAGGTTTCAGACAGTCACGTTTTAAAAATTAGATTCTAGGTCCGTTTGGTTTTAAATAGTTAGGTTCCAGACAGTTAGGTTTTGAAAAGTTAGGTTTTGAAACGTTGGGTTTGATAAAGTTAGGTTTCGAAACGTTAGGTTTCAAAGTGTTAGGCAAAAGTTGGAAAAGAAAAGAGAAGTAAGAAAACGAAATAGGTGTCGGACAATGTTTTCCAGAGCAAGGAAAAGGAAAGATGTTTTGTAACATCTTATATATCTTATCTATCTTATATGTATCTTTTTATATTTGCTCGTGTTCAAACGTAAGAAAAAAAATGGTTGCCTGTAAAGTCGGTTTTACGGGCGAAGATTTTACGTGACAACGTCTTTTTCTCGGTAGAATATTTATTGATATGAATAGAACGTTCGAGAAAGACAAAGACAGAGACACAAGCATGCGCCGATTCAATGCGCCTAATTCTCTAGTGCTGCGCGCGCGGCAGACCGATCATAGTTGAGTGGGAGAGAGACGCAAGGCATTCGGCGGGCCTCTCTCTCGTTCGGTGACTCATCGTAACGTTACCGAGCGTTACACTTTTTCATAAGTGACTCCCAGCCGCAACCTAATTTAAGACGTTGTCACGTCAAAAAAAAAAAAAAAAAAATAAGTTACAAGTATAATAAAAAAAAAAAAAAACAAAGAATAATATGATGTGAGGTAGTTTTTAATAAATACATAACGATATATTTGATATTGATAAATGGTTAACAAAAATTAATATGAATAAAAGATTACAATTTAATACCTACTATTAAACTTACAATAAAAACATATATCAATATTATTAAAAGTAACATTTCAAGAGAAGTAATTATTAATTTTTAAGAATGGTATAATTTTTTGTAAAACCAATTATAGATAATTATAAATAATAGGTACTTTAGCGGCGGACAGCGAACTACGTTAAGTTTATAATATGTATGAATATTATAGGACTAGGTCGAGTAAAATTCAATGTAGCGGCACAGTTTTATTATCTTAAAAAAATATTTAGTTTCATCGCCTTACATTCAGCTTAACGTCTAAACGACATCACGGAGACGAATGACGTATTGCATCATCTATGTTACACTATTCTCCCGCTATTGTTACATGTAATATTAACACAAAATATATCCCGTTTTAATGTATTTTTTATTTATATTATTGTGTACTTGTTACGTTTAGGTTACATGTATCTGCATATTATTTAAAATGTGGACCGCTCTCGTAGACAGAGTGCGTGTATCGTTAGATGTAGAACAATTTTTTTGACATCCGTTAGAACCTATCTCATAAGAGACAATATCCATAGACTCAACACTCTATAGACTTTTGTCCAGACTCAAACTTGACATTCGACGTTTCGCATGACATTAGATGTCAGTGATAATATTTCGAGTGTATTTTGTTGACGAAATAAAAGACAAGCGTTTAAATTGTTTATTGGCATAGAATATTGTTTATACATAAGAACTCGGTCAGACAATATTATTACAGAACAGAACAATATTATTTTAAAATTAAATTAAGCTAATGTGCATTACAATGAATTTTAAAATATATTCAATATTTTAGTGACATTTATAGGAATTGCGAATGTTACTTTTCCGACTTTATATTATAGCAGCAAAATAGCAGTTTCTGGAAAACAGACACACACTAGGGCTATGTGAAAAAAATGTAATTTATCGAAATATTGATATAAATATAAAAATAAAACTTAATTATTAATCATAAACTAATAATTTCATTCCACATAGTGTTCACATTTCTTATAATAGGTTCTATATTTAATTGTCTTCTTATTTAAATAAAGCAATAGATGACTGTTGTCTTTGTGGCTTGTTGAGATGAATCTGAAAAAAAAATGTAATACTTTAAATCTATTCCTATAGTTATAGTTTCTTTTAGATTAAACTTTAATATTTTTAGGAACTTAATTTTAAAAATCCATACTAATATTATAAATGCGAAAGTAACTCTGTCTTTCTGTCTGTCTGTCTGTCTGTCTGTTACCTTTTCACGCCTAAACCACCCAACCGATTTTGCTGAAATTTGGTATGTAGATAGTTTGCATTCATGAGAAGGAAATAGGCATATTATTTTTTGGAAATTCAACCCCTAAAAGGGTTAAAAGGGGTGGCAAAGTTTGTATGAGAAAAATATTTTTATTGCACATTTTTGCATGAAACTTTGAATTAATGCTTTTTAGTACAAATGATGAAACACGTATTTCAGGGTTTTTCGAAATTCATCCCCATTGGGGGTTAAAGGGGGTGGCTAAGTTTGTATGGGAAATTTAATTCTATTGAAATATTTTGCGTGACACTGAAATAATGCTCTGCAATACAAATTATGAGATACATATCTAAGCGTTTTTTGAAAATCAACCCCTATGGGGGTTAACGGGGGTGGCACAATTTGCGTAGGAAAATATTTAACAGTAATTTTTACCATAAGTACATAACAATGAACCACGTACATCAGTTTATCATTAACAAAAAACACACAAAGAAATTATGATACACATAGTAGCAAAATTGGTTAAAAATAGGAAATAAAATACCTTTTATTGAACATTAATCTTTCATTCCTAAGTGAAAACACAATTACTGGTTCTATAGAGTTCTTATAAATTTATATAGATAACTCTTGCTAAAACTTAAGAGAAACATCTCACAGGATTACAAATAACTGGCGCTGTAGATGAAATAGAAAATGCTACACAGTGGTTTTCAGAAAAGAGGGCCAGAACTTTAAATGGGGAATCAGTCCTTGGTACATTATTATTAACAGTGTATAAGCAAAAATGTTTATTTTATTCACTCTTAGCGCGAGCGAAGCCGCGGGCACCGCTAGTGAAAAATAAAGGAAGTACCTAAATGTACAGCATGTGAAAATGTAAGGTAATCCACTTGGTGGATTTATTATTAAAAATAATATAAATATCACAACACTTCTAAGTTTCTATTTTGAATCTTTTGATTATGGCAACAATTATATTAAAATTATATAGTCTCTTGGTGTGGCAACTTTTTTAATTAAGCCGGTTAAAGGTGTAACGAATAAATAAATTAAAATAATTAGTAATTTTATTTTCTCCCACATTCGACCAAAAGGTTATGGGCCCAGGCCTAAACCTTGGTGAGGAGAAAATAGCTGTGGTAAAGCAGCAAAATTAAAATAAAAAACTGCGGTAAAGCAGTGCTAACACGCGGCGTAGCGTCAAAAATGGCGTCAGCAGAAGAAAGTAATTTGCTGTACGGAAGTCTGAGGTTGGAAGGTACAAGTAATTGGCATACCTGGAAATTCCAAATGAAAATAATACTCAAGGCATTAAACATATTTGGTGTTGTCGACGGATCCTTCCCGTGTCCAGTATCGGATCCAAAGCTACTTATCGAGTGGCAAAGGCAAGACGCCAGAGCACAAGGAGCTATTGTTACTAAGCTAACTAACAATGTTATTCTTCAAGTTCAAAATTGCGAAACTGCACACGAAATATGGGAAAGATTATGTAGCGTTTTCGAACAAAAAAGTGATGTCTCACTGCATATACAGCAGCAACAATTTTTCGAAATGAAATTAAATAATGAAGAAAATGTTTCAACATATATTGGTAAAATAGAGGACATCGTGTCACGAATTAAACAAGCTAAAGGTGATATCCCGGAAAACATGGTTGTGACTAAGATTTTAAGTTCTCTTGATGAAAACTATAGACACTTTATATCTGCATGGGACTCTGTGCCAACAGAAAAACAAACTTTGAATACTTTGACGTCGAGATTATTAATTGAAGAACAAAGAAACAAAATGTTTAATCAAAATTCAGTTAGGGAACAGGTAGCATTAAAAGCCAGTGTCAAAGATAGAAAATGTTTTAAATGTAAAAAGCTTGGACATTACAAACATGAATGTAGGTCGAATACTGTGCCATACTGCAAACAGTGTAAAAAAGTTGGACACAGCTTTGAAAAGTGTTGGTATCGAAATGACAAAAAAGTCACTAACACAGTAACTGAGAAACAAAATGCATTTATAACATCATTAAGTATTTGTGCATTAACCTCAAAAGGTCCGAATAGTGACTGGTTCTTAGATAGTGGTGCATCGGAACACATGTGTTTGTCAAAAGACTATTTAATAGGTTATAAAGAATTATTAGTGCCAAAAGACGTTCTAATTGGTGACGGAACAGTTATAAAAGCATTAGGTTATGGTCAAATTGAACTTAGTGCATATGATGGTGAAAGTTGGGTAAAAACTTTATTAAAAAAGGTGTTGTTTGTGCCAGACTTAAAAGTGAACTTATTTTCAATGAGTGCAGCTCTAGATAATAACTACAAACTAGTCTCAACTGCAAATGAATGTCAGTTTATTAAAAACAACAGTGTACATGCAATTGCCAAGCGGCAAGGAAAAATGTATGTTATGCAATTTAAATATAATGATGAAGCTGCTATGGTGGGTAAAGTGCATACAAACCTAAAAGAGTGGCATACAAAACTTGGCCACCAGAATATTGAACAAGTAACAAATATATTGTCAAATATAATAATATAAATATAGAAAAAGGTGAAGAAATAACTTGTGTTCCCTGCCTAAAAGGAAAACAACATAGATTTCCTTTTTATACCAGTGAAAACCGAGCCAAAGAAATTGGTGAAGTTATACACATAGACATAGGTGGTCCTATTGAAGTGAAATCTCTTGGAGGTGCAAGATATTTTTTACTACTAAAAGATGATTATACTAAATATAGAAAAGTGTATTTTTTAACGAATAAAAGTCAATCTGTTAATTGCCTAAAAGAATTTATTATACAAACTGAAGTAAATATAGGAGTTAAAATAAAATCTATAAGGAGTGACAATGCTAAAGAATTTCTATGTGCAGACATGCAAAATTTATTAAAATCTCATGGAATTTTACATCAAAAAAGTGTTGCTTACACACCACAACAAAATGGTTGTGTCGAAAGAGAAATGAGAACAGTAGTAGAAGCAGCCAGAACAATGCTGTTAGAAAGTGGCCTAAATAAAAACCTATGGGCAGAAGCTATAAATACTGCTGTGTTTGTATTAAATAGAACTGGACCAAGTCGCTCAAAAAATAAAACTCCTTATGAACTATGGTGGAACAAAAAATATGACATCACAAATCTACAAGTATTTGGTTCACAAGTGGCCGTACATGTGCCTGAACAGAAACGATTAAAATTTGATAGCAAGGCTGAACTTGGTTATTTTATTGGATATGGAGAAAACACAAAAGGATATAGAATCTACTTACCACACAAGAACAATGTGGAGATAATTATTTTTAACAAAAAAACAAAAACCGACTTCCAAACTTAATAAATCTAAACTAAAAAGTAGAAAATAATACTTTTAAGGACTTTGTTAATTTTGGAGTCGGTGCCAGCCAGATTATGTTTACAAATTGATAGATTAATCAAATATGTATCTATTTAGGGCTATTTTTCTTTGGCTAGCCTGGCACCGACTTCAAAATTAACAAAGTCCTTAAAAGTATTATTTTCTACTTTTTAGTTTAGATTTATTAAGTTTGGAAGTCGGTTTTTGTTTTTTTGTTAAAAATAATTTATTTTTAACTTTTTTGCGGAAAGTAGATACGTATTGTGTTAATGACTATAAAAAATTACCTTCTATTATGAGGTAAACCTAATAGCCTGAAAGTATACAACTATCCGTTCATAATTGCGTATTATATTGAAAGAATTTTCTTTAAACTGCTAACCGTTGAGGAGTTGTACCTTCCATCATCAGTTACGGTACGTGACTCAAATATCCATATAGCCTATAAAAGATTCGGCCGAGCATCGTTAATTTGCTCCTAAGAATTGAAGAGTTCCGATACTTTGTCATGGATCCCATCATCAGAACCTTACCAAACTGTCATCAAACTACCCTTGAAGTATACCCTTTCCATTAAAAAAAGAATCATCGAAATCGGTTGGCATGATATTGAGTTATTCGTCCATTTGTCGCGCAAATACTTAATGCAAATTTAAGACTTTTATGGTTTTCTCATGGATGCCATTATCAGAACTGGAAAATATTAAAATGGGACCACATGGGAAGCACTACCTTTCAAATAAAAAAAGGATCATCAAAATCGGTTCACCCAGCTCAAAGTTATGAGCTAACAAACATAAAAAAAAAAAAAAAAAAATACAGACGAATTGATAACCTCCTCCTTTTGGAAGTCGGTTGAAAAGAGACGTCATATTTATAAAGGAACCTATAGAAATAAAGAAAAAAGATATACAAAACATAAAATATTTGCCTGAATTAGATAAATGCATAACAATAGAAGAACAAACAGTAAGAAATGAACAAGAAGAACAAGATGAAAGGTTTGACTCTATTGAAAGTGCAGATGACCACAGCTCACTAAACTCTTTCCATGAAGAAACTTTAATAGAAGAAGAAGTACCACATGTAAGCGAAGAAGCTCCAAATGTAAGTCAAGAAGAATATCAACAAGAACCAATCCAAGAACCGAATAAAGTAGAAATGTTAAGACCTAGAAGAGAAATTAAAAAACCTAAATGGCTAGATGACTATGAAGTAGATGATAGTACTAACCTGAGTTATTTTTGTGATGAGCCAAATACCTATGAAGATGCTATGAAGAGACCTGATAAATGTATGTGGGAAGAGGCAATAAAAAAGGAACTGAAAACATTAGAAAAAAACAATACATGGGAAGAAGTGAACTCAATACCTGATGGACATAAAATTGTAAGTAGCAAATGGGTGTTTAAGATCAAAGAAAGTGAAGGAAAGTCTATATACAAGCTCGACTCGTAGCTCGTGGCTTTGAACAGAAGGATTGTGATAACCTAACATATTCACCTGTAGCAAAGCTAATTACTTTTAGAATCATGATGGCAGTGGCTGTACAAAAACAGAGACCAGTCTATCAGATGGATGTGACTGGTGCATTTCTTTATGGAGAGTTACTAGAGACTATTTATATGAGCTTACCTAATAATAATATTGTGAAATTAAAGAAATCTATATATGGTTTAAAAAAATCCCCTAAATATTGGAACAGTAAGTTTAATGATTTTATGTTAGAAGAAAATTTTAAAAGATCTAAAAATGATCCATGTTTGTATTTCAAAACACAAGAAAATAATTATTTGTATGTCATGTTATTTGTTGACGATTTGTTGTATTTTGCAAGTGATAATATAATATGTAACGAGTTTAAAACTGCATTATGTAATAACTTTGAAATGAAAGATTTAGGTCTTGCAACTAATTACTTAGGTATAAATATAAATCAAGACTTAACAAATGGTGTAACAAAAATAAATCAAAAGAAGTATATACAAAGTTTATTAGATAAATATCAAATGTCAAATTCCAAAGCAGTAAATACACCTATGGATTACAATTTTAATATGCAATTGTTAGAGAATGACAAACCTGAAAATGAGCAAATAGAAAAAATATGTAGAAGTTTAACTGGTAGCTTATTATATGTAACATGTACTAGACCAGATATATCTGTATCAGTGAGTTTTTTGAGTAGATACGTTCATTGTGCTTCTACAATGTTGTTTAAATGTTTAAAACGTGTTTTACGCTATTTGAATAGCACTTTAGATCTGTCATTGGTTTATAAATGTAATAATAATGAAACTGTAAAACTACAGGGCTATAGTGATTCAGATTGGGCTGGCGATAAAAAGGACAGAAAGTCCACTACAGGTTTAATGTTTTTTGTATTTAACTGTCCCGTGTCATGGGCAACAAAGAAGCAGCTCTCTGTTTCATTATCTTCCTGTGAAGCTGAGTACATAGCATTAAGTACTGTAATTGTTGAAGGAATGTTTATTAAACAACTTTTATGTGATTTTGGTTATAGTAACATACTGTTTGAAATTTTTGAAGACAACTTAGGTGTAATTAATATAGCATTGAATAATGGTAATAACAATAGACTAAAACACATAGATATAAAATATCAATATATACTAGAAAATGTTTCAAAAGGTTCTGTTACTTTGAAGTATATTAGCACAAATAATAATATTGCAGATGTGTTTACAAAACCTCTAGGTAAACAGTTGTTTGTCAAATTTAGAGAAAAGTTTTTGTCTTAATATCCTAGATATAATATATTGTATAATTTAACATTAAGGGGGTGCTTTAAAACGTAATAAATATCATGTAAAAACTAAAACAATATAATTGTTGAGGGGGTGTTTTGATTATGGCAACAATTATATTAAAATTATATAGTCTCTTGGTGTGGCAACTTTTTTAATTAAGCCGGTTAAAGGTGTAACGAGTAGTGTCCTGTAAGTAAAATAAATAAATTAAAATAATTAGTAATTTTATTTTCTCCCACATTCGACCAAAAGAATCTGAAACAATCTAAAATAAATGTTATTATTTATTTCTTGTGGTTATAGCTGCTCGCTATTAGTACATTATCAATAGGTAAATTGGTAAATTCTGTCATTTATAGTAATTATTTACATTGCTGTATTAGGTATATATTATCATTGTTGACTTTATTCTTTATAAAATAGTATAAATAAATATGTAGTTTGGTGGTAAGCTATGAGGCTTGTATTACTGATACTAATTAGTTCATATATTTCATATTATAAATATAAACACCCATGACTGGAGTACAAACATTTGTGAACAAAGTAGCACCGCTACCAACTGAGCCATATGTGTCATCAAAATTTATGAGTATTGCATTATTTTAAAATTATTGGAAACTAAATCATCATAATTATTATGTATCTTATAATTTTTATACTTCTATAATATGTATTAAAACAATAACTATAAAAATATTATATACTCATATTCCCTTCATACCTACAGGCATAACATAAGTCCATCTATAGAATACTTTATTATATTTATTGTCTCATTCATTCAGCATCTTAAAGTAGCTCTATTTAAAAAAATAAAAGAGTGTATTATTTTTATAAAATATACACCTTGTTTATTTATTATATTTACCACATTTTGCAGTCCACAGATTACATTTATCTTGAAGTTTTTTGTGGAATACCATAGTCATACAATGAGTTATTCTTTACAATATTCGACTACCGGGCATGGGCATCTTCAATGTGGTAAGAATTAATTCATAATCCTCTGATCTCTTGGTAATGTGATCTGTAAATTCATAGTTGCTTAGTAGATTCTCTAACATGAAAAAAAAAACAAAGCATGAGTCACTCGCTGTATGAAATAACAGGTAAAAAGGTGAATAGTGTAACGATACTAAGGTAGTAGTAATTTACTTGCACAGGTTAGTAACAAATATGTGTCTACAACAGGAATGAACAGAGCCAGAGTTTCCACTTCATGTTGAGGGTATTATTCATCCAATATGGGTCAAATATTTAAATTAAAACACAATTTTAAATGTGTGATATAAATATGATGACTGAATTTATATTATGAATTTATTAACAGTGGCGCGTGTAGCTTAATCTCTTTTTAAATTAAAAGGCCAACAAGGAAAAAGTGTAATATTTCAAAATATATGTGTAATGAAAATTCGGAATATATGAGAATGAAAATAAATATACCAACTTACCTAAAGGCTAAAACCTAAGTAAACTTAAATACTGCGGTGTCTACATTACGAGCACATATAATTGTAAAACAACAACATTTATTTTACAGCTTTTTCATATAATAAATACTACATTCCATAAATGATTGCGATTTTGTTTTTATTATAAAAGTATAATTAAAAAATATCAAAATACCTATAACAAAAAATTGAAACATTGAAAAGTAATTCCCTCGTCCCCACAGAACACTAATCCCAGTATATTATCTATACTCTTTGACACTAATACTCCTACCGGAGCTCGTCCCCGTCGTTCACCGTCACAGATAAAATAATATTATTTAGATTTGAGACACTAACCAACAGATTAAGGAGACTACACACTAACCGTATATACTCGTACTACATAATCTATGACCTCGACATTTACGTTTGGCTTTTTATTAAATTAGGTTAGTTAGGTATTAGGTAATTCTGGAATTAAATTATTATAATCAAAGATAAAAAATCACAGTCATTATTAAAGTTGCACGAATAGTTTATGAATTTGATGTAATAAAATGTGTTACCGCCACTACATTTCACAATCAAATTAAAGGTAATCTCATTACAATGCTATTTATAATTAATTATTCTTTTTTTTCTTCAGCGATAAAATATAGCAATAATATTAATTATTTTAAATACTTAAAATATTTTCAACGCCTAGTTGATAGATGGCGTTAGCGGAATATGTATCCGTGTGTAGGGATTGCAATCCCGCAGCCTATTAAATACCGCGGGATTGATATGCGGGATTGATATTCTTCATCTTCTCATCTTCTCATCTTCATCTTTGAGATAATGTTATAAAACCACATTGAAACTATAGATTTTTGTGTAAAAATTAACTTTTATCAAACACTAGCAGGATCCGCGGCTACGCTCGCGCTAAAAGTAAAAAAAAACATGCTAGGTTTTATGCTATAACTTCTAATGTACCAACAAATAATTTCCAATTTAAAGGTTCTCTTTTTTATTTCTTATTGTGTGAACGCACACATCGATTAGCTAAGATATTGTTTTTAATATGAGACAGACATATTATACTATTAGCCTTTCCCGCGGCTACGCTCGCGTTCTAAGGGCTGAAAACCAGATTCTTTCGTTCCGCCCGTCTGCCCGTCTTATTTATTTATTTATTTATTTATATTATGATATGCCAACAATACATTGTACCTACATTAAAATTATATTGACACAAATTATTACAGACAAATTCAAGTACATGCATTAATTATAGGCATACACAACATTGATAATTATATTTCCGGTTTTTTAGATAATAATATTAATGCTATATAAAATCTTAGATAATAATTTTGCACGTTGTGATTTTTTTTCTAAGTTATGTTAAATCCGTGATATTTCACAAGATATTTATTGAAATCAAATGATGCCAAAAGCAATTTTGTTTAACATTAAATATTTGTCATGAAAAACTTATTTATTTGCATAAGGATTACTTAATATCATATTTATTAAATACCTACGCAAATAATGCATTATCTTCAAACAAATTTGATTACCATAAAAAAGGTTAAAGCGAGTCAACTTTTAAAGATAGATATATGCTATCGTGGACTTTTTTAGAACTTTTAAAGAGGAACAATGCCGTCATTAGGGTTGCCAGATAGAAACTTATCAAATCCGGGACAATTCTAGTAGTCCATCGAAAAGTTTCATTTTTTGGGGTTGCGTTTTGGTTTTTGGGTTTTCAGAGGCAGCAATTTTTTTTTGATGTGTATGAGGATGGATGAGTAGAAGCTTAAGTTCAAGTTTGTGGGGTCGCTGCCCTTGTCCCACGGCTGCGATTTTGGAAAAGAGAGTGCAAAGGGTTTTTGCGCTATATCTCGAAAACTAGCAACCTTACAAAAAAATATAGAACCTTACAAACAAATATATATTTGTATCAAACTAAATTGTCTACAACTTTGATCCTATTACTTTTTATCGTAAAATGGAAAATAAAAAAGTTATAAACAAAAATAGCTGAAAATTTTCTTTCGGGCGTTATAACTTTTTTCTGGTCATTTTACAATAAAATGACATCAAATCAATCTTAATAGATGGTTTTTAACGAGTAATTTCTACTATGTCTTTTTTTAATTTTATTAATTTATCTGGGTTTTACAGCGCTCCAAAGTTGACCGGGTTCTTCAATACTCTAACTTTCATAACTCTAAGAATACGATAAAAACGAAATATTTTTTTATCGATATAGTTTATTATTTTCTTAACATTCCTCTATTATTATTTGTTAACTATTGACCCTCTTCTCTACCACAAAACTTAGAATATTACTGGTATTTACAATAATTTCTAGAGTGTACACTTACGAGTTACGAGAGTCCGAAGGTACCTGCTTAGTAGAAAGTAAATTGAAGGAATTGAATAATGGTTGGTATCCACCTTCAGATAGATATCCAACAGTAATAAATAAATAGGTGGCGTACGATTATAGAACGATTGAAGACGAAATATCAAGATGATATTTAATATTTTAATGATCTGGACAAAATAGCGCTGTGTGTTTTAAAGGTTTTATAAATAAAGCAATTTCCAAAAGATCATTTCAGAAAAAAGATGATCACCATGAGGAGAGATTGCCGAAAGTAAGAGATGCTGCTGCAATTGTTTTGGAAGGTATTCGTTCACAGCCTTATGAAACGAACCATCTTCCTTCAGATGATTTTTAAAAGGACATTCATACTTTAATTCCTTCAATGAATTTAGATGTGAATGACTTATTAGAGAAAAGGGTCAATAATTAACAAATAATGATAGAGGAATGTTAAGAAAATAATAAACTATATGGATAAAAAAAATATATAGTAAAAAGCTAAGCCTAATAATATTTCGTTTTTATCGTATTCTTATAAGTATTGAAGAACCCGGTCAACTTCGGGACGCTGTAAAACCCAGATAAGTTAATGAAATTAATAAAAATTATAATGGAAATTATTCGTTAAAAAGCCCTCTATAATAATATTGCTCAATTGTCGTTTTATTGTAAAATTACCAGAAAAAAAGTTGTGACACCCGAAAGATTTGTTCAAAAATTTTCAGCTATTTTTGTTTATAACTCTTTTATTTTGCATTTTACGATAAAAAGTAATAGGTTCAAAGTTGTAGACAAATTAATTTGGTATAAATATTGCTCTATATTTGTTTTGTAGGGTTGCTAGTTTACGAGATATAGCGCAAAAATCCTTTGCACTCGTTTTTGCAAAATGGCAGCCGTGGGACAAGGGCGGCGACCCCACAAACTTGAACTTAAGCTTATAAGATAAGAAAAGGTAGTTTCATTTATACTGTCGAATATTCGCGTAAACCTAAGAAAGTATTATTTGATCCATGGTGTGATTAGAATTAATAGTAATCTACCTCATAGGCAGGCCAGCCGCGTGAAGTGTCATTCGTTCTAAGTTTATTTTGTTACAAAACTAGTAAGAATCCGGGACAATATGGTCTAATTCCTGGACACGGGACAAGACGCAAAATTCCGGGACAATCCCGGATTCCCCGGCCATCTGGCAACCCTAGCCGTCATACATGATTTTTGCATAACTTTAACCGTTTACGCAGCGCACGCACTGGAAGCTCTCAAAAGGAATAAGCTTTATAAATAGTATAGATTGCACTTTTCTATAAGCCTATTAGCAAGAGTTAGCCATATTTGGAAAGATCCTTCTTATCCTTATCGTTCCATAGAATAGAACCAGTTAATGTGTTTTCCCGTAGGAATCAACGATATTACTTCAATAAAAAGTACTTTAATAAACGTCATTTCTTTCTCAAAATTTTCTCAAAATCCTTTAGCTTGTTGACTGTCTGATTTTTTCTTATTTTTAAGGTGCGGGATCCGTGGATCCGCACTTTGAAGGTGCGGGATCCAGCAGATCGATAGATGCAGCAGGATCCCGCGGGAATGCGGGATCCCGTTTTGTGGGATTGCAGTCCCTATCCGTCGCGTTGGTTTAGAGTGTAGTTTGTAGTTGTTACACTAAGACCAATAGATGGCTATAGTAACACCTACACCTAGCTAAAGTTAAGTTTGCTAGTGAATTATATAACATGAAGGGTACAAAGCGGGTGGAGGGAGTAGGCTAAACGATCACAGCGCTCGCTACGGCTAAAATTGATAATTTTCTCGCTGACTTGAGCTGTCAAATCCATATTGCAAATAATTGCAGTAAACATTAACTAATCGTTTTTGAGATAAATTTAATATGGTCCTAATAAGATGTGTTAAAATAAAGGAGAATTTAAAAGAGAGGAAACAGATACCACCAATAAAATACCTAGAGCTAATCATTTTCAAATTAAAGGTTTTTCACATTGATGATATATAACATATTTTCTGTGTTCTGGTAAATCTTCAACCTCCAATATTTTCAATTAAATGAAACAAGTTTTTGTAATGTATATTGTATATTATTTAAAGTTATTACAATTTAGTATTCAGTTGTTTTTTATTTTACCAATAAACCCTGTAAATGATATAATTATAATATGAACTTATAAAAATGACATAGCAGTTAACTGATCAACAGTTTCATTAGCCCATTGTACTTATATATTTATGTTTTTACAATTGTCTTATACTTAGGTATAAATAATAGTCGGGTAAATAATAAATATTTTTATTTACTTACAACTAAAAAAAATCAGACATTTAATGAAATAAGAATTAACAATCATCAACAACATAAACATGTGATATTCATTTTAACACATACATAATATTTAAATACATAAACAGAACAGTAACATAAAGTCTACAGGTCGACTATTCTTATTGGCATTTTCAACCGACTTCCAAAAGGAGGAGGTTATCAATTCGTCTGTATTTTTTTCTTTTTTTTTTTTTTTATGTTTGTTAGCTCATAACTTTGAACTGGGTGAACCGATTTCGATGATTCTTTTTTTATTTGAAAGGTAATGCTTCCCATGTGGTCCCATTTTAATATTTTCCAGTTCTGACAATGGCATCCATGAGAAAACCATAAAAGTCTTAAATTTGCATTAAGTATTTGCGTGACAAATGGACGTATAACTCAATATCACGCCAACCGATTGCGATGATTCTTTTTTTAATAGAAAGGATATACTTCAAGGGTAGTTTGATGAGAGTTTGGTAAGGTTCTGATGATGGGATCCATGACAAAGTATCGAAACTCTTCAATTCTTAGGAGCAAATTAACGATGCTCGGCCGAATCTTTTATAGGCTATATGGATATTTGAGTCACGTACCATAACTGATGATGGAAGGTACAACTCCTCAACGGTTAGCAGTTTAAAGAAAATTCTTTCAATATAATACGCAATTATGGACCAATAGTTGTATACTTTCAGGCTATTAGGTTTACGTCATAATAGAAGGTAAATTTTTATAGTCATTTACACAATACGTATCTACTTTCCGCTAAAAGTTTAAAAATAAATTATTTTTAACAAAAAAACAAAAACCGACTTCCAAACTTAATAAATCTAAACTAAAAAGTTGAAAATAATACTTTTAAGGACTTTGTTAATTTTGAAGTCGGTGCCAGCCAAAGCAAAATAACCCTAAATAGATACATATTTGATTAATCTATCAATTTGTAAACATAATCAAAATACCTGGCTGGCACCGACTCCAAAATTAACAAAGTCCTTAAAAGTATTATTTTCTACTTTTTAGTTTAGATTTATTAAGTTAGGAAGTCGGTTTTTGTTTTTTTGTTAAAAATAATTTATGTAATACGTTTGTTACCCGTACTTATGTCAATAATCTCTATCAATAACCATGCAGGATCCTGAGCAGATATCAAATTAAAAATTTAATAATTTTAGCGTACTGACATGTAGGATGCTAGCGCAGAGCCCTAGTAAAGGTTTGCTTTAGGGTACAAAATTTTTAGGCGCTCATTCTCAGGCTCCTGTCAAATTGGTACTCAGAAAATGATACTGAGAACCATCCAGGATCCTGAGCAGATATCAAATTAAAAATTTAATAATTTAAGCGTACTGACATGTAAGATGCTAGCACAGAGGCCTAGTAAAGGTTTGCTTTAGGGTACAAAATTTTAAGCGCTTATTCTCAGGCTCCTGTCAAGTCGGTTCTCAGAAAATGATACTGAGAACCATGCAGGATCCTGAGCAGATATCAAATTAAAAATTTAATAATTTTAGCGTACTGACATGTAGGATGCTAGCGCAGAGCCCTAGCAAAGGTTTGCTTTAAGTTACAAAATTTTAAGGCGCTCATTCTCAGGCTCCTGTCAAATGGGTACTCAGAAAATGATACTGAGAACCATGCAGGATCCTGAGCAGATATCAAATTAAAAATTTAATAATTTTAGCGTACTGACATGTAGGATGCTAGCGCAGAGCCCTAGTAAAGGTTTGCTTTAGGGTACAAAATTTTAAGGTGCTCATTCTCAAGCTCCTGTCAAATCGGTACTCAGAAAATGATACTGAGAACCATCCAGGATCCTGAGCAGATATCAAATTAAAAATTTAATAATTTTAGCGTACTGACATGTAGGATGCTAGCGCAGAGCCCTAGCAAAGGTTTGCTTAAAGTTAGAAAATTTTAAGGCGCTCATTCTCAGGCTCCTGTCAAATTGGTACTCAGAAAATGAAACTAAGAACCATCCAGGATCCTGAGCAGATATCAAATTAAAAATTTAATAATTTTAGCGTACTGACATGTAGGATGCTAGCGCAGAGCCCTAGCAAAGGTTTGCTTAAAGTTACAAAATTTTAAGGCGCTCATTCTCAGGCTCCTGTCAAATGGGTACTCAGAAAATGATACTGAGAACCATGCAGGATCCTGAGCAGATATCAAATTAAAAATTTAATAATTTTAGCGTACTGACATGTAGGATGCTAGCGCAGAGCCCTAGTAAAGGTTTGCTTTAGGGTACAAAATTTTAAGGTGCTCATTCTCAAGCTCCTGTCAAATCGGTACTCAGAAAATGATACTGAGAACCATCCAGGATCCTGAGCAGATATCAAATTAAAAATTTAATAATTTTAGCGTACTGACATGTAGGATGCTAGCGCAGAGCCCTAGCAAAGGTTTGCTGAAAGTTACAAAATTTTAAGGCGCTCATTCTCAGGCTCCTGTCAAATTGGTACTCAGAAAATGATACTGAGAACCATGCAGGATCCTGAGCAGATATCAAATTAAAAATTTAATTATTTTAGCGTACTGACATGTAGGATGCTAGCGCAGAGCCCTAGTAAAGGTTTGCTTAAAGTTACAAAATTTTAAGGCGCTCATTCTCAGGCTCCTGTCAAATTGGTACTCAGAAAATGATACTGAGAACCATCCGGGATCCTGAGCAGATATCAAATTAAAAATTTAATAATTTTAGCGTACTGACATGTAGGATGCTAGCGCAGAGCCCTAGTAAAGGTTTGCTTAAAGTTACAAAATTTTAAGGCGCTCATTCTCAGGCTCCTGTCAAATCGGTACTCAGAAAATGATACTGAGAACCATCCAGGATCCTGAGCAGATATCAAATTAAAAATTTAATAATTTTAGCGTACTGACAGGTAGGATGCTAGCGCAGAGCCCTAGCAAAGGTTTGCTTAAAGTTACAAAATTTTAAGGCGCTCATTCTCAGGCTCCTGTCAAATTGGTACTCAGAAAATGATACTAAGAACCATGCAGGATCCTGAGCAGATATCAAATTAAAAATTTAATAATTTTAGCGTACTGACATGTAGGATGCTAGCGCAGAGCCGTAGTAAAGGTTTGCTTAAAGTTACAAAATTTTAAGGCGCTCATTCTCAGGCTCCTGTCAAATTGGTACTCAGAAAATGATACTGAGAACCATGCAGGATCCTGAGCAGATTTCAAATTAAAAATTTAATAATTTTAGCGTACTGAATTGTAAGATGCTAGCACAGAGGCCTAGTAAAGGTTTGCTTTAGGGTACAAAATTTTAAGGTGCTCATTCTCAGGCTCCTGTCAAATCGGTACTCAGAAAATGATACTGAGAACCATCCAGGATCCTGAGCAGATATCAAATTAAAAATTTAATAATTTTAGCGTACTGACATGTAGGATGCTAGCGCAGAGCCCTAGCAAAGGTTTGCTTAAAATTACAAAATTTTAAGGCGCTCATTCTCAGGCTCCTGTCAAATTGGTACTCAGAAAATGATACTGAGAACCATGCAGGATCCTGAGCAGATATCAAATTAAAAATTGTTTAATTTTAGCGTATTGCCATGTAAGATGCTAGCGCAGAGGCCTAGTAAAGGTTTGCTTAAAGTAACAAAATTTTTAGGCGGTCATTCTGAGGCTCCTGTAAAATTGGTACTCAGAACATGATACTGAGAACCATCCAGGATCCTGAGCAGATATCAAATTAATAATTTAATAATTTTAGCGTACTGACATGTGAGATGCTAGCGCAGAGGCCTAGTAAAGTTTTGCTTAAAGTTACAAAATTTTTAGGCGGTCATTCTGAGGCTCCTGTAAAATTGGTACTCAGAACATGATACTGAGAACCATCCAGGATCCTAGGGCAGATATTAAATTAAAAATTGTTTAATTTTAGCGTATTGACATGTAAGATGCTAGCGCAGAGGCCTAGTAAAGGTTTGCTTAAAGATACAAAATTTTTAGGCGCTCATTATCAGGCTGCTGTCAAATTGGTACTCAGAAAATGATAATGAGAACCATCCAGGATCCTGAGCAGATATCAAATTAAAAATTTACTTATTTTAGCGTATTGATATGTAAGATGCTAGCGCAGAGGCTTAGTAAAGGTTTGCTTAAAAATACAAAATTTTTAGGCGGTCATTCTGAGGCTCCTGTAAAATTGGTACTCAGAACATGATACTGAGAACCATCCAGGATCCTGAGCAGATATAAAATTAAAAATTTACTAATTTTAGCGTATTGACATGTAAGATGCTAGCGCAGAGGCCTAGTAAAGGTTTGCTTAAAGTTACAAAATTTTTAGGCGGTCATTCTCAGGCTCCTGTCCAATTGGTACTCAGAACATGATACTGAGAACCATCCAGGATCCTGAGCAGATATCAAATTAAAAATTGTTTAATTTTATCGTATTGACATGTAAGATGCTAGCGCAGAGGCCTAGTAAAGGTTTGCTTAAAGTCACAAAATTTTTAGGCGCTCATTATCAGGCTCCTGTCAAATTGGTACTCAGAAAATGATACTGAGAACCATCCAGGATCCTGCGCAGATATAAAATTAAAAATTTAATAATTTTAGCGTACTGATATGTAAGATGCTAGCGCAGAGCCCTAGTAAAGGTTTGATTAAAGTAACAAAATTTTAAGGCGCTCATTATCAGGCTGCTGTCAAATTGGTACTCAGAAAATGATAATGAGAACCATCCAGGATCCTGAGCAGATATCAAATTAAAAATTTAGTAATTTTAGCGTACTGACATGTAAGATGCTAGCGCAGAGGCCTAGTAAAGGTTTGCTTAAAGTTACAAAATTTTAAGGCGCTCATTATCAGGCTCCTGTCAAATTGATACTCAGAAAATGATACTGAGAACCATCCAGGATCCTGAGCAGATATCAAATTAAAAATTGTTTAATTTTAGCGTATTGCCATGTAAGATGCTAGCGCAGAGGCCTAGTAAAGGTTTGCTAAAAGTAACAAAATTTTTAGGCGATCATTCTGAGGCTCCTGTAAAATTGGTACTCAGAACATGATACTGAGAACCATCCAGGATCCTGAGCAGATATCAAATTAATAATTTAATAATTTTAGCGTACTGACATGTGAGATGCTAGCGCAGAGGCCTAGTAAAGTTTTGCTTAAAGTTACAAAATTTTTAGGCGGTCATTCTGAGGCTCCTGTAAAATTGGTACTCAGAACATGATACTGAGAAACCATCCAGGATCCTAGGGCAGATATTAAATTAAAAATTGTTTAATTTTAGCGTATTGACATGTAAGATGCTAGCGCAGAGGCCTAGTAAAGGTTTGCTTAAAGATACAAAATTTTTAGGCGCTCATTATCAGGCTGCTGTCAAATTGGTACTCAGAAAATGATAATGAGAACCATCCAGGATCCTGAGCAGATATCAAATTAAAAATTTAATAATTTTAGCGTACTGACATGTAAGATGCTAGCGCAGAGGCCTAGTAAAGGTATGCTTAAAGATACAAAATTTTTAGGCGGTCATTCTGAGGCTCCTGTAAAATTGGTACTCAGAACATGATACTGAGAACCATCCAGGATCCTGAGCAGATATTAAATTAAAAATTGTTTAATTTTAGCGTACTGACATGTAAGATGCTAGCGCAGAGCCCTAGTAAAGGTTTGCTTAAAGTTACAAAATTTTTAGGCGCTCATTATCAGGCTCCTGTCAAATTGGTACTCAAAAAATGATACTGAGAACCATCCAGGATCCTGAGCAGATATCAAATTTAAAATTGTTTAATTTTAGCGTATTGCCATGTAAGATGCTAGCGCAGAGGCCTAGTAAAGGTTTGCTTAAAGTTACAAAATTTTTAGGCGGTCATTCTGAGGCTCCTGTAAAATTGGCACTCAGAACATGATACTGATAACCATCCAGGATCCTGAGCAGATATCAAATTAAAAATTTACTAATTTTTGCGTATTGACATGTAAGATGCTAGCGCAGAGGCCTAGTTAAGGTTTGCTTAAAGTAACAAAATTTTTAGGCGCTCATTATCAGGCTCCTGTTAAATTGATACTCAGAAAATGATACTGAGAACCATCCAGGATCCTGAGCAGATATCAAATTACAAATATACTAATTTTAGCGTATTGACATGTAAAATGCTAGCGCAGAGGCCTGGTAAAAGTTTGCTTAGAAATACAAAATTTTTAGGCACTCATTCTAAGGCTCCTGTAAAATTGGCACTCAGAACATGATACTGATAACCATCCAGGATCCTGAGCAGATATCAATTTAAAAATTTACTAATTTTAGCGTATTGACATGTAAGATGCTAGCGCAGAGGCCTAGTAAAGGTTTGCTTAAAGTTACAAAATTTTTAGGCGGTCATTCTCAGGCTTCTGTCCAATTGGTACTCAGAACATGATACTGAGAACCATCCAGGATCCTGAGCAGATATCAAATTAAAAATTGTTTAATTTTATCGTATTGACATGTAAGATGCTAGCGCAGAGGCCTAGTAAAGGTTTGCTTAAAGTCACAAAATTTTTAGGCGCTCATTATCAGGCTCCTGTCAAATTGGTACTCAGAAAATGATATTGAGAACCATCCAGGATCCTGAGCAGATATCAAATTAAAAATTTAATAATTTTAGCGTACTGACATGTTAGATGCTAGCGCAGAAGCCTAGTAAAGGTTTGCTTAAAGTTACAAAATTTTTAGGCGGTCATTCTGAGGCTCCTGTAAAATTGGTACTCAGAACATGATACTGAGAACCATCCAGGATCCTGAGCAGATATTAAATTAAAAATTGTTTAATTTTAGCGTACTGACATGTAAGATGCTAGCGCAGAGCCCTAGTAAAGGTTTGCTTAAAGTTACAAAATTTTTAGGCGCTCATTATCAGGCTCCTGTTAAATTGGTACTCAAAAAATGATACTGAGAACCATCCAGGATCCTGAGCAGATATCAAATTTTTTTTTTTTAATTTTAGCGTATTGACATGTAAGATGCTAGCGCAGAGGCCTAGTAAAGGTTTGCTTAAAGTAACAAAATTTTTAGGTGGTCATTCTGAGGCTCCTGTAAAATTCAAATTAAATTTTTCAAATTAAAAATTTCATAATTTTAGCGTTTGGGGGCGCTCCTTCTCCCTTCTGTGCCATGGGGGGTGTTAGGTTTTTGGGGGGGTACCCACTTCGGTGGGGAGTAGGTGTGGGGCCGCGGGGTCGAGAAGAATTCACAGTTCTGACCGCCCTCCGCGGCCCCAGCGGGGCCGTCACCGCTTGATGACGGACGTGGCGGGGCGGCAGGGGAAGGGGAGTGTCGGCGTTGTCGCATCCTCATCCCCTGCTGCCGTTTGTGACGGGCCTTCGGGCAAACTGGTGGGCCTTCGGGCATTTTTGGTGGGCCTTCGGGCGACCCAATTTGGGTGGGCGGTTTTTGGTGTATGCGTATAGTTTTTTATACGCATACACCCCTTTCTTATTGCAGGGTGCCCACTTCGGTGGGCGGTGTTTCGGGCGTGTGGGGCTGCTCCGGGTACTTCTCTGTTTTCAGAGTGGACTTGGGAGCAGCCTCACGTTTGGGAGGTAGGTGCCCTAGGGGGTCTACATGGAGTAGGGTTCCTAGGGTACCGCTATTTTGGTGGTGCCCCTTTTTGGGCTTTCGTGGTCTCAGGCTGCTCTGGGGCAATTCTCTGGCCTGTGGATGGTCGGGGTGGACTTCGGAGCAGTCCCTGGTTGTTGTAATTCTTCCCATAATGGGGCTGCCCTTTTTAGGGTGGCCTCATGGTGGTGGCTTCGGCCAACCGTCCGGGCGTCGCGGTTGTATGCGAAAGCGATCCCGTGGCGTCCCATACATGGCGGCAGGGGTTTGGGAGTTGGGTTTTAGTGGGTATGCCGGATGCGTCCGGAGAGTCACCACATAACCCCCCAGGGGAAGTCGGGGGTACCCGTAATAGGGTTTCCCAACTTTAAAAAAAAAAATGGTATATATTGCTTTTCCACGTAGCTTCGCTGCAAGTTGTAATTGTGAAGTACGTCATCGGATATCTTCATAGAATATTGTAAAATATTCCAAAAAATTAAGAGAATGACGTTTTAATTCATTAACTATTTCTTAACTAAAAGATAGTAAGTAGTAAAGGAACATAGTAACATTTTATCAAAATAAGTGACAGTGATCGATTTAAGATTTTAGGTATATTATACATTTTCACAAAGAAAGCTATTATTTACATATAATTTGTGACATTATGAACATTATTTATTTGTTACATATTTAAAAATATAAACCATATTACACATTATATTCCATATTAAAAAATTATAACAGAAATATCATCAACAATTTGTTCATTCATCAAAAAAAAATCAGCTGGTTACATTATATTATATTATGTAATAAAAAAAGCTCATAAAGCTGTTCCACTAGGAAGAACCGACTAGAAACTATTCCCAATTAAAGCAAATCTAGTATTAATAGGTAATAGGTTTAGCTTAGATTAGTTTTTGCCTTTAATAACATTTTTAAATCAATACTTATGTTTAATTTTCTATAGATAGTTTCGTCACAACATTACATTCTAATTGAACTAATTCATATTATATTGTGCTGAGAATATGGATTGCACACACTTGTAATAAACACTGCATGACAATACAAAGTAGGTATTACACTTTTGATATTTGAAAGTCTAATGTGAGAAATTTCAACTTTACCAGTTAAACTAAATAAAATACACTTAAGGCTGATTTACACGTATTAAGTGATTAAGCAGTTAACTAAATTTTAACTTAATTTTAAGTGATTAAGTGCGTGTAAACAGACAATTTAGTAGCAAGTCGCAAGTTAAAATTTAGTTAACTACTTAACTAATAAATTAGAATGTTTTCTATTTTTTCGATTAAGTAGGTGGGCAGGGCTTATTTCTGGATCCGTTTGGAAAGATGCAATTTAGTAAAATGCATAAGTGTTGATGCGCCATTTTTTGAAGTGAAACTTCTTTAGAAGTAGAACGAAAAAGTAAGTCCATAGAAACACAAACAAGTAAATCAAGTACCAGGCGCTCAGAGATGGGGAAGAGTTAGCGCCACCAATGACGGCTGCTCATGCTAGTAATATGCATGCATGCTAGATATGGTTAGTCATATCTTATAAATAACTGAATAGTGGTATGATAAGACATTTACTCCTTTTATAAAATAAAATATACAAGCACCTTAAACCAAACATTATAGAATAAACCATATTTGTATGTGCATAGGCTGGGCTGATCATTTTTGTAGTAAAAGTATATAGAATACTTTGGATGGATTGATTACCTATGTGAAGTCATCTGTGAAATTGAATAATATTTCATTAAAATTAAGCTTTATATGTTTTTGGTCAACGAAATAGCATTTTTAGTATTGTTGCACTTATATTTAAAATAAAATAAGTTAACCACTTCAATTTAACAATACATTTATTAATCCAAAAATAAGTATGTAAAAATTTAAAGTAATAAGTAAAAGGTAGGTTTATGGATGAAGGCTCAGCTTCCCACATCCTCTTCAATTGCCCCAAACTCCTTCGTCCGCTTTATGATGCTCTTCCTTTCAAGGTCCTCCGTCCCTTTAATGTTCAATGTTTGTTGATGTTTGTGTTTAGTCCTATTTGTACATTTTTATGTAAATATGTTAAATATAATAAAATTAAGCTTTGATAGTAGTAAGTAGTGAAGTAGTTGCAGTAGTTCTCTAACATGTTTTTTTTTTATAAATTAGTTAACCCTTGTGCCGTTTATATGTTTTTAGGTGGAGGTATTAAGCGATTTTTAGTAGGTAGAAAATACCCTGTAATACACAAACCGGACCTTTTAAAAATGACCGTTTTCCAAAGCCTGACTGCAACACTCATCGTCGACGTTTATATCAAAGAGTAAATATATATACTAGGTTTATATTTAATGAAATGCTAAGTGCAGGTCAAGTAGCGTATATAATGGTGAGGCAGTCCGGGCACAATTAAATTATTATATAATGCGAAGCTATAGGGATGAGCACAATACAAATTAACTAAAACTATAACTAGCAAATGCATTGCAATGTAAATGTAATGTGAGCGTAAATAACACAATAGATCTGATGTATAAAATATTCTATGAACTTATTAACAAAATGTTATACAAAAATATATTTAAATGTATAATAGAATGAGAAATATAATATGTAAGAACTATTTTTCTTTTTATAATAAAAAATATCGGGTAGATATAAATATAATCAGTTTTTCGTTATTAACTCAAAAACTATTATTATTAAAGAATTTTTGAAAAAAGGTCCATAAAAAAGAAGAAATTTCCAATGTATATCCTTAATCCGTTGAACTCGAGTTAACTCGAGTTAGCGAAAACTCGAGTTGGCCCATCTATAACATAGATTATCTATACTCTTTGACATAATCATTAAATACTTCTCTATGCATAAAGTCTAGAACTTGGATAAGTAGGTATTTCCCCTTACCTCGATATTTATAGATTATAATATCAAAGAATAAAACATAAAGTGAGCCAACAGACGTGTCTAGACTCTAGACAGAGCAATCGTGCGGGGTTTGCGGAGGGGGTAGCCTTACCGAGCTGCCATACATTCCGCTCGCGTACGCGTCAGCTAGGGTTGACGCTTTTTAATTTAATTGTTTTAAATGTTTCGTTGTCGCCATTATACTGCTGTGCATGCGCAATGTAGGCGTGAGGTGATGGTTTGCTTATTAGATATAAAATAATTAATAATTGGGAATTTAATTGTTTTTATGATTGGACAATCACCAATAGTCGTCGAACAAACGATTTATTGCTCAAAATTAATTAATCTGAGCGATAAAAATAAAGATATCTAGTAAGGGAGGCCAACTTAAGAGTGATCATTTGTTTAATTAATTATAAATAAATAAAAGACGAACAAACAATTTTTACATTTGAACATTAAGGAACAAACGACGAACAAACAATTAAAAATAAAAAAAATCCGAAAATAAAAATAAGTTGGGCCAATTTCAGTGAGCCAATCTAGTCGGTATATAGTTACGTATATGTAGCAATATACTCTATGACTAATACCTAATCTGTGGACTGTGGTATATAGTATAGTAATTACTAATTTGCAATGATATTAATCTGTGTTTATAATCTTAAATCTATGAAATTCGAAATACAAAATAATTAATATTCTAATAATAATCAAATCAAGATTTGCTAATTTCCATAACCAACTCGAAAACTTTATTTTTATTTTTCATTTCAGCATATTTTAGGTACATATTACGAGACTAAACACATAATACTAGTGAAAATAATATTACCAAAGAGTATATAAACACTACGTGAATAACTAGCTTAGATTGATTGAAAAAAAAAGCTTAGTTAGTATAATTGTCGGCGCAAGGTTCAAATTAAATTTTTGAAAATTATTTATAAAAAAACGAACAAACAATAAATTTGATTGGACTATCACGAACTAACGACGAACAAACGAAATAGCAAAAAAAAATTATTAAAAAAATCATTTTCCGCCGCCATCTTAAGAGAGCTAGTCGGTATATAATAGTTACGTATTTTAGTAATCTATTGTTACGTACGGCCTTTTCCAATTACAGCACTAAGGCGCATTATGCGGCATAATGCTCAACGTTGAATGTTCCAACTACAACAGCGCTTCGCACAATCGAACACTGCTTTTGCGTGATGCTGTGTTAAAAAAATAAATATACCGTGTATCGATGAAGGTTACAAGAGTAATAACATTGACTTTTTTTTATATTCCACGTTTATAATGTGAATACAATTTTATTTTAGAATTCAAAACTATAAACATATTTATTTTGCAGAAATATATAATCGAATCATTATATTCACGTTCCAATTAGCATCAGCACAAATCGGCATTGTGCGCCACTGAGTCGCATTATGCTCTGTAATTGGAAAACAGGGGTAGTAACTAATACTCTCCGCTAGGAGTAATTGTGTTCTGTGCTAATACTTAATCTGTGGTATTAGGTATACACTATATAGCAAACTATATAGTAATCTGTGTTTATAATTTAAAATCTATGAAATTCGAAATACAAAATAGAATAATATTCTAATAAAAATCAAATCATGAATTGCTAATTTCCATAACCAATTCGAAAACTTCATTTTTATTTCTCATTTCAGCATATTTTAGGTACATATTACGAGACTGAACACAATACTAGTGAAAATAATATTACGGTTACAGGGAGATAGAAATAATAACAGACGTGAGTGTTTGTTTTATTGGATTCTTAATTCTTTCAATGGCGGATTAATTTTGGCTGAGTCTATTAAATACGGGTACTGTACGAACAATTTATAATTATTAATACGGTTATTATCGGTTTGAACGAAAATCTATCACTATTTGATATTTCATTTGTTAGTTTAAATGTTTTTTTTTGTTTAGGCTGTTGCTAGTAGTCCGCTAATCGGATTAATTTAAAATATAATATAATTATCTGTTCAACTATTCTCAGTTTGTACGAATATCTATCTTTTTTTCTAATATAAAATAAGTGAGTTTTAGGAGCAGGATATATGTAAAATATAAAAAAAAAATAACCTTAACCTACCGAGCTGAAAATTTATTATTTAAGGTCCAACCGACTTTTAAGGGTAAGATTTTTATTTGGAAAAATAAGTATTAATCCGCATTATGTATTACAGACAAGTCCACAACAGATGAAGAGAAAATTGATTTCTGTAGGCATCATTAAAATTGAATAAATGTACGAATAAATATAATTTATTCGTCCAGTACCTGTACATATAGTCACTTCGATTAATTTTTGATAGTATATGATGTATCTGATCACTGATGGAGTAATTTTGTATGGGTATGTATTAGCACTGTTCGTTGTTGTCACCTTTCCAACTTTGTTGCGGTTCCTAGGTTCGTGAAAGTCTCTTCCTATTGTATAAACACTAAAATCAAAATCTATAAAGTATTTTCTAATAATGAGAGAATCGCAAACTTAGTTTAAAACTTTTATCTGACTAACATAAGTAGAAAAGAAAGAATTAGCTTTGCCATTCAGCGGGGGAGTGCATTTGCATTCTTGCCACTGTGTCCATGTGTACACAACTTGTAGAGTATTATAATTAAGTGTACTAATACTGTGAATCCAGTCTTTTTATGGAATATATTAAATTTCACCAGCCAATCTCAAATGTGACTCCTCCATTTAACGTGACATTGGCGAAATAATTTGTGCTCAACTGGCACGCATTGAAGCCAATAAACCTAAGAATTGAATTGAATTAAGTGTACATTTAGTATGTATAGTTGAGTTTACTTGAATTTCCTTTATTAAAAAGTCAATATGCACATAAATACTAACTACTATAGTATTATGTGATCTGTGGTATTATAAATGTGAATTTTTGTATTAATATATGATTTTGTATTAATGGGAATATTGGAGTTAGTTTTAATTTGGTGTTGTAGCGCATTCCTATATGTCAGTTGGTCATCAGGTAAATGAAAAATATCAGAGTAGGTACTGATAGCAAATATCTAGTTTCTAGAAGTTGTTCACTCTCTTCATCATTTACATGAGATATTCTAAGAGAGTCTTGAACTTGTTCAGTTCTTTCAGTTGTACTTTGACAAATTTTACATTCTGTGCTGGAATTTTCTCTATTTTGAGTTGTAAATTAGAATTTACTTGGACAGGTCTTCTGTAATATTTAATATTGTAAATTGTAATGTTCACTCTATTGTTAGGTTGTATTCTTACCATGCAGTTGGAAATGAGAATTTTATCATTTTTTAATTTTGGGATTATCCACTGTACATTCTATAACTGTATCAGACCTAGCTTTTTATTATATAAGTGGGCTCATAAAATATATTAAGGCAAGTTTTATAGTTGTTTATTTATGGCTGTTGAAATTGTAATTAATTTGACAGTTATAGGTCATAAAAAGGTTAGTACCAATAATACCATAATATTGAAGCTGTAATTTGTCAAAAACGTGAACTTTATAACATATTACATACAGTGTAAACTCCATTTAACGTAACTCAATTTAAGGACAAACTCCCTGAAGCGTTAAAATCACTCGGCTTTGGTTGGTTTACCTTGTTTTCCATACAATATAAATCAATTCTTATTTTGGCCGGGACATCCGTCCGAAAACAATAAAGACGACACGGTTTCTGCGCCAGCAGTCGCGGGTTTGAGTCCCACTGGGGGCATTCATTTGTTGAATACGAATGTTTGTACTCCAGTCATGGATATAGTAATAGTTATATAGTTATAGTTAATATGTATAATATGTATGTATTTAAAATGTATATGTGTAGTATATCAACTACCTGGTATCCGTAACACAAGCACGTAACATAGTTTACCACGGAACTAGATGGCGCAATTGTAATAATGTCAAAAAAATAAAATTTTGGAAATTGCGCGTTCATGTTCAGTTTCAAAAAACTTTAATTAGCAACTCCTAACTTCAATAGCCCCTTTCTTCGCTATTTTCAAATGCCACTTAAACAATATCCCAGCTTACGGCCTGCATCGATTACAGTAAATTTATAAACGGGATATTTCCGCTTATAATAGAAAGTCCCAACTTCTGACCTTGGAACTTAAAGAACCTTCTCAAGATCAAAAACCGCTATCGTCTGAAGAATTTTCTTTTTCAGCATCTTTTCTCTCACGCACTCTGTCTTTGTTTTTGACATATTTTCATAGCGACTTTGCATTGTAATCTTTGTTTCTTCATCTGCTTGTGCATATTGTGCATAAATCTTTCTTTGGATTGAAGAAAGAATAATTAACATGGTATAATTCTCCTATCGTGCGCTTGACATCTCGTCATTTGACAATCCAAAGTTTGATTAGCAAACCATTGCTGATTGCTGGTAAAGCGGTACATTTTCGAAATATTAAGATCTTCTTAAAACATCTGCTTACCACCTATGCAGATGTAAAAATAATAATAGTATAATATTTTATATAAAATGCATCTATGTGATGTCTCACAACAATAATAATACAGTACCTACGTAACCAATGTTATCTGGCAGGCATTTTCTATTGATAAAAACACTTTTGGTACCTAGCTATTTAAAAATTAATGTGTTAAAAATAGTAGGTATTAGGTATATAGCGCTGTTTATTGAAATATAGCACAATTATTCTGGTAAACAAAATTCGAACGATGAGCGGGGAATAACGAGACAATATCCGTACCGCTTTTGCTGAAATCAGGTAGTTTTCATTACGAATTTGTAAAAAAAACTTCACAGGGTGTAATAGGGTCCGTAGATTACGAAAATGACTTAATCGGAAAACAGCTACAATGGGTATTGCGGTCTTGTTTCAGGCACCCATCGATATTGTTTATCTCATTTACTGAGTTTGGCTCAGCTGGTAGTGATCCTACTTTCTGCGCCAGCGGTCGCGGGTTCGAGTCCCGCTGGGGGCATTCATTTGTTGAGCACGAATGTTTGTACTCCAGTCATGGGTGTTTAAATAAATATATATTTAAATATAATAAAATAAATTTAAGTTTATATTTATAATATGTATGTATTTAAAATTTATATGTGTAGTATATCAACTATCTGGTATCCGCAACACAAGCACGTTACGTAGCTTACTGCGGAACTAGATGGCGCTGTTGTAATAATGTCCCAACATATTTATTTATATTATTTATATTTTGTTGGTGACAATATCGCCCTCGAACAGAGCCAATGGAAATTTCTTTCTGTAAGATTTTCGATATCGGAATAGATTGTGTTTATAAGAATTTCTAGACTGTGAACAGTTTGAGCCAATTCATTATCCAGCAACATTTGGGAGCTGTTTGCAATTGGAGTGGGTAATTTTCCGTCTCCTAATTTAAGTATTTTTTTGTGAAAAATTGCTACTGTGGTTATTACATAAATATGCTCTCATATTTGTACGCAAATTGAGTTTCAATTGATTGCCACAAAGGTGATGGTTTGAAGCACGCTTTATTGACCTCGGCACGTGTACCTTTTCTTATAACCCGTAGTGTTTGGCGAAAATCTCCAGCGAAAACAAAAGTTACGCCCCCATCATATTCCCTGAATTTCTGATGACTTTTAATGTGCGGTCCACTGCTTCTACATGAGCTCTGTGGCTCGTGGTGCACTCATCCCAAATAATCAACGATGTGTCCTGTAATAGCTTTCCCAGTGGACCATTTTTGCGGATTGAGCATACAGACTGTTGTTCTAAACACACAGCCAACGGTAATTTAAAGGTAGAGTGTGCTGTTTTTCCATCATTTAATAGGATTGCAGCAATTCCAGAAGACCCCACTGCCAGCGCTTTTCTTCCAAATTGTCGTACTTTTGCTAATACTAAATTGGCAAGAAAGGTCTTACCTGTGCCACCGGGCGCGTCCAAAAAAAATAGTCGACCACTGTTATTTTCCACACTTTCAATTATAGCATCGAACGCTTTTTTTCGATCTGCCACTAACTTGGGTTCATTTGAGTTGACAAATACTGACAACTCGTTTACATCATAGGTACGGCTCTGTATGGCATCGACTACATGTTGTGAGCCATTCGGACAAGGTAATCCAAAGTCTCTTAACTTTTTATCGTTCAATTCTAAAAGTTTGTTTTCAATTTGTATCAAGCCTTCGGAATATACATCATAATTCGGACCTCGTTGTTGGGCTGTGTCTGATGTCTTGACACAAATGGTCTTTAAAAGTGTCCCATAATTTGAGAGGTTCCGAGGGGAAACAGAATAATAATATCACCACAAACAATTCTCTCAGCCTTAACGAACATTGGGAAATCGAAGGTTTTCTCAAAGTAATTTCCCATTGGTTATCATTTTCTAGCAAACCCCTATCTCGGTAAGCGGCTTGGTAAGTTTCTTCAACTATTCCGTCAAAGGTTTTTAAGTCTTGGAACGATGATGGGCCACGTACATGATGAAATATCCTAAGATAAAAACACTCTCACTAGTAAGCATGAACGCTGTGCACTCTTGCTAATGCCGCATCTTTTTATACCGGGGTGTCCTACTACTTGGCCACGTTTCCTTCTAGAAAATTTACTGTTAGCCCATGTATAAGAATGAGAGACTTCGTGATAGAGCAGTGTTTATGTAAATTCGTCATAGTTGCATAGTTCAAAAAACGCCAAGAGTGTCGTTTTTGGTGGATTTTGTGCTATATGTTGTATATTTTCCGCTGAGAAGTAAACTCGTCGCCCATTCTCTAGGTGTATCGCTTATATAGATTTGAATTAGTATAAGAATTTTTAACATCGGTCCAGTAATTTATTATAAACATAGAACGGTTTGTTCAAACTGCGTCATTTTTCTTACTTTTAGAATTTTTATGACCGTCATAACTTCCAAACGAAAAGTCCGATCCGCCTTATTTAAAGTAGAATTTATACGTACATAATCAACCTTAATTATCAAACCATTTAAATGGATAAGGATTACTATCATGATATCAATATCACCACTATTCGATTCCACCCGTATTTAAACTTAATAATTTAAAAACTGTTATTGTGGCTTAACTGCAATTGTTAGGCATATGCCACCGCGGACTTTTTGTGAGCAATCATGAGTACTATTAATATATAGAAAAGAACATTATTTTATATATCGTCGCCTCAGTGCTTGTTTGTCTTATCTACCATTGGGTAAATTTTACAGTAGAAGACTTTTTTATTCTATATCTTTTAAGAGCTTTAGTTTCTAGGTTTCTAGGTTTCATGCACAAATAAAATTATAAATGTGGACTTAGAACATTACCTCACTAGAGATAGGACAAAGTGACTTTTTCATTTTTGCGTGCTTATTTGTTCTATGTTCCAGATATATCTAATAATATATACAGGATGTTTTATGACAATTTTTTTCGAATTGTGATTTGAGTTTGAAAGAACAAGACAACCTATAATCTTACTAAAATAATAAATGCGAAAGTTTGTGTTTGTCCTCTCTTCACGCCTTAACGGCTGAACGGGTTTTGTTAAATTTTGATATACATATACTTTAGATGCTGGAATACAACATAGGATACATACATTTTACCCCGTAAAAATTAAATAATTATTTAGCTAGTTAAATATAATTTCTAATCATTTTAGTTTTTTTAGTAGAGAAAATATATAAAAAAGTGTAAGTATTATTTTACCATGTAGATTAAGAGCATCAGGGACTGGATTACTAATTCAAACGTATCTTTTATTCTTTAAGATTGACGGTGTTAGTCAGTGTCACGACTCACGTAGTTTTTCATAAAATAACAAAATAATGCACTTTGAAAGATAAAAAATTTAATACTGTCTTTTACTTAAAAATATGCTTGCTTAGAACTACTTATATATTTTTTGCTTTTCTTATTGTCTTATCTTTTGTCGGCTTCCTCGCAATTTTCTCTTCTTTAACTTTATTTCCTGCTTTTAATGTCTTCTTCTCATTTTTTTCTCCTTTAGTTTTATTTCCTGCATTGAGTGTCTTCTTTACTATTTTCTTATTTTTAAATTCTTTTTCATCAGCCGGTTTATTTACATCGAGATTTTCTTTTTCGTCCTTCCATCGTACAGCTTTTTTGATAAGAGCCTCCATATACATTTTGTCTTCTACCGGCATATATTTGAACATGCTCCGAATGTCTTCAATTTTCTTTTTTGTTAATGTTTTATTTGCCTCTTTTATTGTAATTTCACTCAAAATGGTGATATTTTTTTTTCTTATGTCAACTGTTTTTTTTGCGCCAGAAAATGAAATTTGATATTTAATAATATACCACTCTTCTTTAAAATATGTTATTGATTTAACTTGTTTATAAGGTATCTGATGAAAACCAAATTTTCTAGCTTCAAACTGATATGAAAAAAAGTCCGCATCCAGCATTTGTGTGAAAGTTAGTTTTAGAACATTTGATTTAATTTTAAGTAGGGCACGTAGTAGAGATAATGGACTGTATATTTCTTGGTGTCTTAGGTTTCTTTCAATCAAACTGTGGACTGCATCAACCTCTTGAACGCTACCATGGCCGGGTTCAGAATATTTTTGGGTTATTTCTGTGATATTTTTCGAATCATCTGACTTTAAAAAAGTTATAAGAGCAGTGCTCATATGAGAGTTTCGGTTTTGAGGAATGCACGAATCCGACCATAGTATCAGTTTTGTTACTCTATCTGGTAAAGCATTTACTATCTCTTTTAAGATTTTAACTAACGCGCTAGCTAAATCGTCGCCACTTCTGCCGTTTCTAGTCTCATCCCATAAAGCGTTTACTGCACTTTTATTAGTATCGCAGTGCGCTGTTAAATTATACACGGTTAATTTACTTGTGTAGAAAAAGCATGATACATTTGCTTTAGGTAGGGTAAAAATGTTTTCCAAATCAAAAGTAACAACGGCTGTCTCGTTGTTTTCTTTGTGTTTCAGATTGCGGTCTTTATATCGTTCTTCGTCACCCTCTTTTTTTCTCTGTAAATGTTTTTCATGTTTTTCTATGATATCACTACTGGGGGTTTTTAGAGCTTTAAACTCGCAGCAAAAATCACAAACATCCTTTTTTGGGCGATGAAAACCGAGATTAAATCGTTCGCAGAATATTTTCCGATATATGTTTTCCTTAACAGGACTTTTAGAATTTTCCAGATACAATGAGTACATTTTTGTGACGCTTAACCCCGGTTGTAGATATTGCCGCGTGCTAGATGATCTACAGTAGTGTGATTCTACTTTTGGGAATGATTTAATGTGATCAATCACTTCATCTATTTTATCAGGTGGTGTTTCTTTTTTGACGTATTTCCCTTTTCCCGGTGTAGGAGGTAAAAGGGTGTTGCTATTTTCCATTTTTAAATGAAAATAGTGAATTCGACGAGCTGAAATACTCAACGTTGCGCAAAAAAATGTTCTGCAGACTTTAACACTTTCATTTTCTTTACGAAAATAATAGTTAAACGTGTAAGATCTCCTACTATTATCGTTTTTAGTTCGCGTTCTATTCTTTTTAGTTCTTATTGTATATTTTCCGTAAAATTTCTATTTTTATTTTTTCTCTAAGTCTGAGGGAAACTTTGTAGAGCACATAAGCTTACAAGTACTTTCACAACCGGGTTTAACAACCTTAGCTGGTATGCTTGTTCCTTTAGCGTCTGTGTACTCTTCTCCTCTTTCTCTTTTTATTTTTTTAATGTTTCTTTTCCAATTTCCCGGTTGACGTTTTCTCTTTCGACTAAGCTTGTTTTTTTCCTCTGAAATCTGCAGTTCAACTGGATCTTGAATTGGACCTTCGTTGCTATAAGGAAGTTCATTTAAAACAGGAAGTTCACTGAATGGTATTAAAATTTCATCACCGGGCATGTTTAAAGGAATGATTATTGAATTATTATTAGATGTAGGGATGGGTTTTTTCTTGGCCTTTTTTTGACGTCCAAAAAGTGCCATGTCTATCTTCAAAATATTTTTATTTGAAGTCTTTTCAATGATGTCCTCTTCAGCAGCTTCATCATTCTCAAAAAGTTTTCTTGACCATTGCAAGCCTTTTAAATACATGAAACAAAAACATTAGTTAAAAGTACGGTCAATGTGTTTAAATCCGGCATAATCATTAATGTTATGGAAAATTTATAGACTTTATGAGAAATGAGTAGAATTTATGAGTCTTGAGAAAATGGGGTAATTATTGGGATTTTGGGGGTTGCAGAAGAATGGAAACATAATATAATAAGTCATGTGGGGTTAATTTAAAAGATTTTTATTAATAGTATTATCTCCTGCTCTATACAATTTTTTTTGGGAATCTAAACATATTTACAGTTGTGGCATATCAGTCAATTAGTGACTATTTTGTCGAAAAAAGAATTAAAATTTTCAAATGATGTATTTTTACAGTTATAATCGCGCACACACACATACACAGCTCTACAGTTTTTGTAACAAAGAGTTTGCGATTTCTGATTTGGGACATGACCGTCATAATAATAACGGAGTTGCATTGTGTGAACTAGGTGGACTTCTCAAATATTATTATTTTTGCATGCGATTAATCTCCCAAGTTTAATATTTTTTGACAATTCAATAATAATAGAAATAAGTTCGATTTCAAATACACCTACGTTATACTTTCTTAGGTTTACGCGAATATTTGAAATTATAAATGAAACTATCTTTTCAGATTTTGTCGCGGACTTATTTTGATTTTTGGTTCCCGGCGTTTCGAATGTTTTACAGCAATCATGGTCACGGGAGAGACTAAAGTGTCAGACGTCTCAGGGGCTTATATACTTGTTACAGACAGTGCCTACCCGCAACTTACAAATATTTTTACAAATAGCATCAAAGTACCTTCTAAAGTTATTTATTATTATTCTAACCGTTTAATTTTTTTTAAATATTATAAATAAATAAATAGTGCAATATTATTATTAGTAGAAAACAAAAATTAAAATAAATCCGCGAAAAAATCCGAAAAGATAGTTTCATTTATAATACACTTACGTTATGAAAAAACTGATAATTAAATAATTGTTAATAATTGGAATAATTCATGTAATTGGTAAACCATCTTAATTAAATTTAAATAAATAAATAAATTCAATGAAAAAACTGATATAATACGCTACCACTTATTAACTTACTTTTGGGCTTGTCTTGGAGGATGTTCAAGGTCATAAAAAACAACACCTGTTGCAAATTTATAATGCAACCGAGTGTTAATTAAAAAGTAGTTACTGATCAATTCGTGGCTGCGTCTGCTCAATATGTCTACTTTTATAACATGTTCTAGACATGATTTTTCAATGTCTAGGACAATTTAAGTCTAGAACAGTTTAAAAACACTACAATTTACATAATTTTAGAATTGTTTCTTTGATCGACGAGGTGTTCCTTCCGATGTCTCAAACCAAAGTGACAAAACAAAAAAAAAATGGCGGACGTATGCCGGGCACCGCAGGCTGTGATTGGTCGATTGTGTGGACATAGAACACTCAAGCACTCAACGTTTATTACGATGTAGGATTTAAAACAAACACTGGACATAGTACAAAAAAGCACAATTTTTTTATTGCAGTGTCGTGTCACTAAAAATAATTAATGAGCTATTTTGTTGTTTATATAAGAAAACTTTTATATCTTCCTTAACCAGCAGGATTAAAATTTAAGCCTTAACAAATAACGCATTTAAAGTTATTTTCGAAAAATTTGGTAGATAGAACAATAAAGCACTGAGGCGACGCGTTGTTATTAAAAAATATTTTTTACAGATTTTTCCAAGTTACTGTTTTATAATATGTATCTACTTACAGATATCAGTATAGAATAATACGAAATTAATTATTTAAATATAATATGCATAATTTCAATATTTGGATTTACATTTCACGGTACTCTTTATTTTGAAGCTTTGCTTTGCTTCTGGCTCCATTATATTTTTATTATTTATTAAGCGATTATTTTCCTACAATCAGCCCTGGCTTCGCACGCGTGTTATTCTGCGAGAAGCAATATAATATTTAATTATTTATAATTTCTCTGTAAACGACATTTGATGTTATATTATTATGGGGTAGTAAAATGTATGGTTTTTTTGGGAGATCCAATTCGTGATAGGCCAAGATACAGTTGGCCATGAGTGATTTTTTAAGTCACACTCATTTTTTAAGTCTATCCCTACTAAGTCGAAAGTTTGTTCTTGGGACTTACTACTTGTTAAAGCATACGATGTTTTCATAGGAAATTGAAGTCGATTGAATGGTATTGGCTAATCGGTAGGAATCATAGGTATCCGGGGTGCTCTAACTAACCGGTTGCAGGGCCAGTGATTATGGTCACTGTAATGACATTGTCTCTCAATTCCTTTATAAGAAGTCTCGTGCTATTGCATATGTTAAGAGGGCTTAAATTTCGTAATAGCGTTATAGGTGTTCCATTTGTAAGCATTAATTCATGTGGCGATAGTCCAGGCGGATTAAGTGCATTTAGAAATTCCTGTGGATAATATGCTGTGTCTTTGATATTAGTAATGGTGTCTATCGATTTATATGTTTTAATCAGGCCAGAGAATTGAATATTTCAGTTCCTTATCACTCTCATATTCCGGTGGGACGAATGCTCGACACGACCAGTGAGAGTTAAGGCGCAGGACAGGCACGGGGGTGAAACAACGAATGAAACAAAAAGACTCAATAACTAAACTTGGCCTAAACTAGGACTCGAACCCAGGACCTACCGGTGCACGTCAAAAAATCTTGTAACCACCATCACTCTTAATTACATCTTTTAATCGCTCATGCATTGATGCAATCGCCTTGCAACTTAATTCAGTTCCTCTAAAACTATCCCATATTTCTTCTTCATGATTAATAAGGGTCCCTTTGGTTCTATGCTTGGGTCCCAATGTTACTCCCCTACCACATAGGTTTTCTATGGTGTTTAAGTCTGGGCTTTTAAGCGGCCACGGCAACAATTTGACCATGCCATGGTCGGAGCGGAACCAAGCTTGACTTAACCAAGAATTGTGAATCATGCTGTTGTCTTCCACTAAAGATAAAGATTGGTCCATAATCCGAAAAATATTCATCTACTTTGTTTTAAAACATTTTCTAAGATATTGGTGTATTGTTGTAGACTATTCAGTCTACCATTAATTTTGATCATTTATTTCATCAAATTTTGACCATTATTTATGATTCATCGGAACCACTGCCGGACATCCAGCCCCCAAACACCGAAATATATCAGTCTGCTTTTTCTTCTTGGTAATATATTATTTTTAAAATACCGGGTATTTTTGGATCGCCATAGCGATAACCGTCCATCAAATGCGGAATCAAATATTTTCTCATCTGAAAAAATTGCCTTGCTGAAGTCATAGTATAAATATTTCCAGGCAAACTGCAGGCGCTAAAGTTTATGACGATTGGTTAAAACCGGTGTACGTGTGGGATTTATGGTGTAAGCCAACTAAGTAAGAGCAGACGACGTCGTGTCGTGTCGTTGAAGTCTCTAAAATCTGAAAATTGAACTCTGTAAAATTCTGTATTCGTAGAAATCCATTGTTTGACCCTGCTCACTAGCTTCCTGTCTTGTTAGTTTTTACGTGTATTTAGTTTTACGTGCACGCCCCTACCTTTTACGACAAAGTACATTTCCTTCATCTTCCCATCGTTTGAGCTAAAGATACACGGTCTTCCTCTGTAATGAAAAAAGTATCTACTTAAGAAAAAAAAAACTGAAATTATACTATCTGAGTAATCATGTTTCTTTTGTAAGATAAAAAAAAATAACCTTTATTCGATAATACAACAAATGACACACTTAAAGGGTTGGAGTTTCCTTTTAAGCATATAGAATGCCTGTGTCAGGAGACTCCTTGCTTTGCATGTCTTAAACTACCACTCTCATTATGCATGTGGATGACAGTTTATGCACAAAATACAAAATAGAGCAAATCAGTACAAATAGCCTACAATAATACAAAATCAGAACTCAAAATCAACACATTATACTCTGTGTGTGTGTAATACAGAATAGAGCAAATCAATTCAAAAAGCCTACAATAATACAAAATCAAAACTCAAAATCAAAGAAAAGATACCTTAATAAAAGTGAGCGTCATTCTTTTAAAACACGTATACTACTCCTTTAAAACATATATACTACAATAGCTTTACAATTTATTATTATAAAACACTTTTTATAACAATTTTATTTCTTTATTTAAGTTTTCAATTTTAAAAAACTTCCAACCATTTCAACTTTCAGCCGATCAAATCCCCATTTTTCGTTCTTTCATTTTTATTTGAATATTCTTTTTTTATTTAGCCATTATTATAATGTTGACTACCAGTCTTACAAAATAAAAAGTATTTAATTTTACATCAAAATGGCGAAACCTTACTAGGCAAGTTAAAAATAATTAATTGCCAGTTATGTTTTAAAAACAATAAGTTAATCATTTCGTGTGCTGTGTGGCTTGTGGTACCGTCTTGTTGGAACCACACGTCAGCTAAATTTATCTCGTGTATTTTGAGCAATAAAAAGATATTAGATATCGCTGCACGGTAGCGATTACCATTAAAAGTAACGTTGTTGTCGTCTTTATCTTTAAAGAAGTACGGGCCAATGCTTCCATCCAAACAGTACATTTTTCGGGGTGCAATGGCAGTTCTTGCTTCACATTAGACCAAATACGGCAATTTTGTTTATTAACATATTCGTTCAACCAAAAATTTGTTTCATACCTAAAGACAATTTTTCGATAAAAAAGTGAATTTTGCTGTAGCTTTTCTGAAGCCTGTCTGTTGTTGTCTGTCTGTTAAGACTCTTTTATCTTGGGAACGCTTTTAAACTAAAGCCATATACTCAGGTCTAATAACTAATTCATCTGTAATATCTGTGACCGAGTGTCCCTGCTCCTTCAGAAATGTTACCTTGAATTTTTCGAAAGCTAATACGATAGGACGAAATATTATTGGTATCCATTTTATGCCGCAACCGTAACCGTTGCTATTCGTATAATATTATAATTATACTCGTATTTCAGATAACTGTGATAGGCAAAGGGAAGAAATTAGGAAATTCTTCTCGCGCTAAGGTATCTCCAGAGCAATACTAATTCAAAGAGCCGCAAAACACTGAACGTTTTGACTTTATTTTAGCTATAATTTTCACTATCCTATTTTCGATTATCTCGTTTTTTATCTTTTAACTTGTGGTAAACGTATATGATACTCGTAGTGTATATGATACTACCTTACCAAAAATTAATTCACTCAAATAATGTCTAAGCACAAGTAGGTTTTCTTCACAAAAGCATGCGAGTGTGAAAGAGATAAGAAATAAAGGTTTAGAGGCCAAATGAAGGTCGTTATATTAAGCGAAAAGAATTTAATAACTTTCATAAGCAAATTTTAGAAAAACTTTAACAAAACGGAAGTGATAGATGAAAAGAATTATTATGCACGCGCGCGCCTAGCGAGTTGTCGGTAGAATGGCCGGCGCGGCGGTCAGGCGACGGCGGTGGCAACGCGGGCGTGGGCGCAGCGGGGGGACTCGCTATTGTCTTCCGCGAGTGGCGTGATCTTATCGCGTGGTTCAAACTTCATTAGTTCAATATTATATAAGTTAAAAAACAATCTAAACAAGAGCATTACTAAAATAACTTGATACTATGGAAAATTTATGCAATGTTTTTTAAACTCTGAAGGACAGGGTGTATGTTTATATATAATAATAAATAATAATAATAACTTTATTGATCCAAAGTACAGAAAAGAATTTAATAAAAGATTAAACTTAATAGAAGATTTATTTAACATTTAAACGATACCGGCATTGCTCTCCCCCTACATATTCTATATAAATATAATAATTTTATGGTTGGCATGTCTCGATCTAACATCAAGTTTTACTTTGCTCGGTGTGGTTTTACAAAAGTGTATTATGAGGTTGCAGTTTTCGTCCATAATCTTTGCTAAATATGACACAGCTTGTGAGAGTTGATAAGAACCAGTGAAAACATAATTAGTAAAGGACCAAGTTCTTTTCGAAACCTTTCTTGGATTTCTTGCTTTTTAGTTTTTACGATATCTTTTTCCATTTGCGACCTTATTTGCCATTTTCCTACAGGAATCTTATTTGCGACATGATAAAGGCTTTCAAAGAATCTGATTCTTGCATAAAGAATTGAAAGTCCAAATTTAAAATGTTCCTTGGCTACCTCTGAGCTCTTCACTTTATCGAGATTGTTAAAATCTGTTGAAGTTAATTTGCAGATATAACACCTCATTGTAGATTTAGTATTTGTGGCAGCATTACACACCTTACCATCAATCATTGTGAATAATAAGGTGTGTTTGACAGAAACTTCGAGTCCAGCACTAGTTAATTTGGTAATATCCAAATCTTCAATTTGGTCTTCAAAATACTTGCTTTCTTCTTTCGTTATTTCGGGAGTTTCTTTGATAAATCTTATCCTCATGGACCTGCAAAATCTGTGTGAAGATGGAGAGTTGTTGCGCCAAATGACATTTGCATTTGTCTTGTCAGAACTAGGGTCATTATTGCGTTTGCAAACCAATTGAACAGGGACTAAACTTGACTGGAATATATTAGCATCTGTACTGCTTAAGTTTTCAAACTTTTGATTATATTCAGCTTGTTGTGATCCATCACATCCCCACTTATATACAAGTTCAAGTGTTGACAACTCCTCTACTGATAAAGTCTAAATAACTTCCTCTAAAAACAGTAACAATCGCTTAGCTGTGTGGTCCAGTAATGCTTGCAGTTTTATTTCAGCACAGGTCTCAGATATAGTAATGCTTTCAGGGTCTGGATAGCATTGCTTTTTTTCTTTTTGGAGGATGGTATAGCAAGGATAGAACTTTTTATTTGTCTCACGCACTATATCGTACTGTCTCCTTGTTAAATTAGCTTCGACGAACATGGATAACGCTGCAGTTGGTGTTATTTGTGTTGCTGGTAATGATGACGTGTCACTTTTGTGCAAGGCGATGCGGTTCTCATATCCACGGCCATATGTCGATGATTCTGTAATTTCCTTCACAACATTTGCTCCATCAGTATCTCCACGCTCTCGAAGTGCCATTTGACCTGCATATAATAGCTTTCGAGCTTCGTGGCTTTCACAAAGATTTTCAGTTTTTCTGCGTTTGCTTCGTTCAGACAAATCGTCGAATTTTTTTTCTGGGCGGCCTGTATTACCACTAGAGCGTCTTTTCCGAGGTATTTCAAGAGTACCTTGAAGCCATTGTTCGTTGTTTTTTAAAAATTTCTGTTTAGTCCTGTTTGCTGCTTGCCATCTTGACTTAAAATCATGCTTGAATGTCGCAAATTTACGACGAAAAGCTCCTTTTTTTTTCGACATTAAAAGAAGAGTCATTTATTAACTCTTCTTCAACTTCATCAAGTTTTTTAATTGTAAATCCATCAGACGAACTATAGATCATGTTGAAAATATCCATTCGCGTGAACACTCGAGCCCCTGACGTTCCTAGAACAATTAAAATCCAAAAATATAATCACAACCGCAAAACAAAGTTTGTTTTATGGAGATCTTAAAACATAAAAATAAGAGAAATCCATATAAGGGGCAAAAAGTGGCAATTTTTTTTTCTATCTAATATATCACAAATATCTGTCCTACCAAACAATAAACTAGATATTATCCGATAACGCCCGATTATATTACTTTTACTCTTTTCAAAATTTGATTGAGAAAATGATTAATGAAAAATAATGCAGTTTTAGAATAACACCACAACTCTAGATAAAAATAAATTATTCTAGAAATAACAACTTATTTGAACAATACATACCTGGTTCTGCAATATCCATGTTGAAAATTCGGTGGAAACTGCATTCATTACTTTTATCAATTAATGAAAACTAGAAATTTTGCAAACACTCACTACAAAAATTGCAACCAACAGCGCAGTCGAAACACGTCTGACTAAGTGTGTTCTGACAAAAATCAGGTAATAAATATGGCCGCCCATTGTTCCTTAATCCCTTGAGTATCGGCAGGTAAGGGTAATTTCTAGGAAGCGGGACCTTTTTAAAACTGACTTTTGGCCACGTTTTAGGGTCTAATACCCGTCTGTGCGGCGGTCAGGCGACGGCGGTGGCAACGCGGGCGCAGCGGGGGGACTCGCTATTGTCTTCCGCGAGTGGCGTGATCTTATCGCGTGGTTCAAACTTCATTAGTTCAATATTATATAAGTTAAAAAACAATCTAAACAAGAGCATTACTAAAATAACTTGATACTATGGAAAATTTATGCAATGTTTTTTAAACTCTGAAGGACAGGGTGTATGTTTATGTATAATAATAAATAATAATAATAACTTTATTGATCCAAAGTAAAGAAAAGAATTTAATAAAAGATTAAACTTAATAGAAGATTTATTTAAGAAAAGATTTACTGTGCCATAATATGGCGGTTACCGGCATTTGCTCTCTCCCTACATATTCTATATAAATATAATAATTTTATGGTTGTCTCGATCTAACATCAAGTTTTACTTTGCTCGGTGTGGTTTTACAAAAGTGTATTATGAGGTTGCAGTTTTTGTCCATAATCTTCGCTAAATATGACACAGCTTGTGAGAGTTGATAAGAACCAGTGAAAACATAATTAGTAGTTCTTTGTTTAATTGAGGAAAATCTAGAATTTCAGATGATATAAATGGTTGAAAAGTCGACTTTCGACGATTCCATTTTTTTTCAATTACTTCTTCACTAAGAGTATTTACAGTACTAATTCTGTTCTGCATGTACTCAAGCACCTCGTTATTTTTATCGCTATCTGAATTTAATCTCTGCCATACTGGTTTTGTAGAAATCCAACAATTATACAAATAATTTTCAAATTCGGTATGAACTTATCTAAAGAATTGTGTAAGAGGCGATATTTTTAGGCTATTGCACCATAAACTGCTTCTACTCGTAGAATTGAATTAAATAATAATAAACAAAAAAAATATGTTGGGACACTATTACACCAAGTGCCATCTAGTTCCGGGGTAAGCTAAGGTTGTGTTACGGATCCCAGATAGTTGATATACTAAACATATAAATTTTTAAATGCGTACATATTATAAATATTAACACCCATGACTGGAGTACAAACATTCGTGCTCAACAAAGGAATGCCCCCAGCGGGACTCGAACCTGCGACCGCTGGCGCGATAGTAGGGACTCTACCGACTGAGTTAAACGTGTCTCTCTCTTCTTGATTCGTTAGCCTCTTCCGTTGTTAGTTGGGTCCTGTTTCCTTTTAAAGCAGACATAAGTACTGTATAAAAATGATTATGACTTTTCTGATGTTTTACATAAGTACCATCAAATGATAACACTTATATTGACTATAAGATAGATTGAATGATTTCTTTGCCGTATTGGGTATAATAAAAATAACATCCTGACGTGTAATATAAGTTATAGTGTTTTATTACACGTCAGTTATATAATTAAAATATTTTGGTAATATATCTCATTCAAAACTTTTCAAAATATCGTGAAAAAATTATCATAGATATTGTTCATGTTGCAAGCCCAGAACAACAATGGTTTTATTTGAATTTCCTGTCTTTAATTTGAAAAGAATAAGGCTTGCGTCTTAGTCTTGAGTTTTTGTATTTCTCATAAAGGGTAGCGTATTTTTAACCTCGGTAATCTTTTCCTGAGTAAGCCTGTAAGAGTTTGGAGTTGATTTTCTGACTATCCATTTTTCATTCGATCAAATAATGTTGAGTTAGATGTTTGGGAAAGTGAATTCAGAAAAGTAAATAGTTCTGATTTATTAATTTTACTTTTACAAATCACCTTCGCAAATTCTATCACCAATATAATATGTTCATTGCACCAACGATCACTATTGGGTCAATAGTCATTTTTCTTGCAAAAACGTCACATCGGGTTTAAGAGATATTACTCGTAGATTTACTTGTAGGTACTCGGCATATTATGCAGAACCGATGTAAGATACTACTCGTGTAAAAAGCATTTCTATATAATCATCTGCTTCAGAGCTAGTGATGCGACATATAAACTCATCTTGTTCTATGTACTTGTATCTACAGGTTCAAATGGAATAGAGTCCCTGTCTTTATCGGTACCACTCATAGTAAGTAGGCTTAAATAAATGTACTGATTAATAAAGAAAATTTGCATTTTTGAACTGGAAGAGAACCAGTTGTGACACTCTTGAACAATGAATTCAAGATGGGTAGGCATCGCTCTGCATGCATATTCAGCGGCAAGGTGTAACGAGTGTGACACACACTAAACACCTTTAAATGAGGCACGGATTTTTTTTAAATGGAAGTAAACGAATGGTGTTCTCCAACCATAACGTTGGAGTTGGACTCTCCAACCTTCTAATTTAATAACATCTGGGCCATCTAATGATATCTGATCCTGAAAAGCTTTCGTAAGTGTATCAAGTCATCATGTGGTTTTAATTTTGAGTTTAGTTTGGCTAAAATATCGTATCACCGTACACAACATTTTTTTCGTGTCGATGGGTGTGCTTTTATCTATTATTATCGAGAAATTGCTGTCGCCTATATTTTATTTTATTTATTAAGTAAGGCTTACCAACTAGAGTAAATATACACAAACTTAATAACTAAAACATGGAAAAGGAATCTTTTTTGTATATAGCTCTAAATTAAAGGTATGCACAACATTAGGTGTAAGTGACGTACATGATATAAAAAGCTAGTTACATATATTAAGTTCTACTTAGACGATAACTAATATTCAAAAACAAAAATTAATTCTAAAACTAAATGCTTTCTGTACGATATTTCTTATACTTGTACAATTTGTTGGAAAATATATCAACATCTGGATTATTTCGAGAGATTTTATTAAAGTTTATTAAAATTTTATTTATGGGCGAGTTCTGTCCGAATTTATTACGTTATTTGTATCCTCAATTAAATCGCCGAGCATACATGGCGATATCACATTTGTTATAAGACCAGTACATTTTTTGCGATGCAGCTTCATTTCAGTTAGTAAAACAGACGATTTATCTAAAGTTGAAATTAGTACGCTAAGATGATCATGAAAGCCTCTTCAATAAAAACCAGCGTTATTTAGTACAAATATATTAAAATTTAACACAAATTAGTTTAAACAACTTATTATTAAAGACTTTGTTAATACGTTCGTACAATTCAACTTTAAAATATATTTTCTGTGTTTCGCGCTCACTTAGTTCCTCCCGAATGCACTCGTTTTTCCCGCCTTCGTTTGGTTTGACCATAGATATCTTTTAGTCTATGGTAGTATACCCTACAGCTTGCGCTCCTAATCGGACACTCCTATCTTCGATACCGCAAATTAAACAGTCAACAGTCCTCTTCCCCTTAATATCACAACGAATAAGCAGGTTCATTTTAGTGTAATAATACAATTCGAGCGATTCATTGTATCGAGCTTTCTTACCTAGCATTTCGGTAAGAAGTTCGGCATAATTATCTCGTGCTGGAAAAGATTCTTTAAGGTTAAACTTCCAATCAGTCCAGTATAACAATACTGATGGCAATCCCTGATACCATGACTTTCCTATTCCCGCAAGTTTTGGCAAAGCACAGTGAACGATTTGTTTCTCGTCCCAGCTATATACTTGAGCACATTCCTCTATTTTATGAATCCATGAATCGATTGTTGGTTCTTTACATAATGGATCAAATTCGGGTACAACATTATTTAAAACTGGGAACTTGTCACGTTCTTTAGTACTTTTGTCTTTAATACTTTGCATTACATTAATAAACTCTTCAAAAAATAATCGCTGAGAATCTAAATACCTTGAATCACTAGAAGTAAAGTCAGTGACAACTGGAATCACACCTGGTGAAGCTGCCCTCTGCGCCATCTCATCCATGTGCGCCACGCTAATAGATGCTTGAGCCACGTCATGACCATAGGCCCTCACACTCTCACACACCACTGCGACTGCGGGCCCTTGACCGGTGGCGCCTGCGGCTACGAGAGCAGCTGTTACCTTGTGAAGAGCCACTCTCAATAGACCGTGTCCTGTCCCTTTGTTTAGGCATTGCCGTAGTAAACCTCAAAATAAACACAAAAACAAAAATATAAATAACATGAAACTAAACTTCAAATAATAGCAATGTTTTTGTACAGCTATAAACTCTTTCTTCCAGAGTAGAGGATAACCATTATAAGGTATATTATATATAATATGTTTAAACAAATAACTTTGGTAATGACTATTAAAATTGCTTGAAACTCCTCATGTGACACCTCATGCTGGTAATCAAACCCCATTTCTATGTATGTATAACAAATATAATTATCTTCTTAAAGTAATTGCAGACATTGATATTGTTTTCTGATTTGCTTACACTTAATTAAATTGTTTTTTGCATCTTGCTGAGACCTTTGCAATCTATATTTCAATTCAAATTGATAATCATGAAAATTATACATTGAATCTAAATTATTTGTTAGATTGGATGGAATGTTGCAAAGCTTACCAAATACAAGCTCGTATGGTGTATATTTTGTATGGGTGTGTACTGTAGTGTTATATGCGAAACACCAGTAAGGTAACCATGTACTCCAAGACTGTGGACTATTGTTTGTTTGTATCCTCAAATAAGCACTTAAATGTTTATGACAGTTTTCTAGAGAACCAATAGTTTGATGATGGTATGATGTTGAGTGTAGTTTTTCAGTATTTAAAAGCTTACATACCATTAGAATTTGTAATAAACTGTTCCTGTCATGTAATTGACATAAGTTAAAAATTGACATTCGCCGTTCTAAAGCATGGTACAAGCGTGCTATTATGACGAGTTCACACTATATTACGCGACATTATTATAATATTGTCAGACTAATATATTAATATTAGGTAATATTGGGAAATATCGGTATTAACCCATCTATAAATCATTTTGTTCTATAAATTTTTATATATTTTTTTAATGTCAATAAAATCTAAAAACATTCTCAACATCTAAAACCATTTATAACCGCAACAATGCCTATTGCCTATACTAAATACTTGATGATAAAAAATATAGAGTAGAAACTAGAAACCTGAAATGTGTAGTAGTTAGCATCATAGACGAATAATAATTAGCATAGAGATAATACACACAGAGTAAGCAAGCCAATCAAAAATGTGATGTTTTAATAGAAAGAAACAAAAAGTAAAGTTATACAGTATTTATCTCTTTTTATGAGCATGAAATTAAATGAAATTAGAATGTGTTATAATAAATTAACCATTTTTAGTGGGCAATAAGAATTGTGCGTGATAAGTTTTTGTTTTGCACATTTTTCATAACGCATCACACTTGTATGTTCAACTCGTCATAACTATTAAATCTTTGTTTTTTTTTAAAAATACTCGCTCATGGAACTTGCCATTGTTAATAAATAAATTGTAATTGTATTCAATTTAATTATTCGCTTGCTGCTGTAAATACTTCATTCACGCTGGAGTAGTGCGGCTCACGCTAGAGCTAAGCAGAATTACTAATCATTATACTTTGTAAGTTTTAATTTTTAGGTCCTTTATAATGCGGGGGGATGCTCCCTATTATCCCTATACTACTCCCACTACTAGGTAATACATAGTTCCTGAAAAAATAGACTTTGAAAATAGCACTCGCCGGCTGCTGCCGCGGCACGCTCGCTTTGCTCGCTCGGCTCGTGCGATGTGAATTGTAATCATATATCTAACCTAACCTAACGTACCTAGAAAGAACGAAAGATTATCATGGTACGTTTACACGCTTGGCAAGCCTCGACAAACACCCACAAGCTCCAAGCCCTTACAAGCCATTGCTATTTACTGTTTTTTTTTTTGGTCTACTACTATTACCTGTTAGTACCTATGCTATGGTAGTTCCATTTTCTTTGGCGACTGTTTTCCAGATGTGCTTAGCGAATTGGAGAAAGAGATCTCTGTCCTGCGGATCTGTCATGATAATATGGTAGTTCTCCGTCTTTATGTCTTGTTTCATTGCCATGTTAGTTTGAACTCTTTTGATTTGGAAACGTGGGCAATCATCTAGTCAAGTTTTTATTTATTTTTCTCTAAAAATATGAATTACTTAGTGTTGTGTTTAAAATAATATAAAAGCTTCTGTTCACGCTAAAAGCTCAGAGAATTAAATATTAACGCTAATTCTTTAGATAATTTATCTCGAGTGCCAGTCAAGCTAAATTACCGCTGTAGTCACGATAGTGTCTGAATAGCCTTAGCCTATTAATTTTTAAAGTTATATACCAAGGACTTGGACGCTTATCATCTATTGATACCACTTTGTTAATATTTGTTTCCTGAAATAAAACTGACAAATCATAACTATCACACACTGATTCACTATTCAATTGTACCTCACTAATTTGCATAACAGAAAATTCTTCATCGTTTGTAATTTCATGGACCTTCTTGATTTTGAAAGTTTTGATACTGTTTGCTTTGCAAACAGTAGCCCCTTCTTGTGGCATTTAAAGCATTCTTCTTCTTTAAATTTGCATTGCGGTTTTACATGCCCCATCTTACCGCAGCAATGACATTTAATAGTTAAATGTTTTTGACTAATTTTGTGTATTTCTGAGGTTTCCTGCCCAGAACAGCCAGCAGTTATTAGTTTTGCTCCCTTCTCCGCCAGCTCCATGCTCATTGCTATTTCTGATTTTCACGCTAAAAGCTCAGAGCATATTGCAAATGTTAAATTATTTTCCCCAAATAATCTCTTAGGTACTGTCTTACACATAAAGACTACTTTTGCACTGCCTAAGGCCTATAATAGCATGGCAGTCCATATAAGTGGTCAAAGTCTCAGGTATGCGGTATCATATTACGTCGTTTTTTACGGTCGATGGTCTTTTGTTTTTTATAATGAATTCTATTTTTAAATTTTATGTTTATATTTATAAAATATTTAACTATACTTTCACTTTTTAATCCATGTACAAATTTGTCTCTTAGACATCTCTCTAAGTGTGTTGTAAAGTTGCACGTCTGTGCCAACTTCTTTAAAGCCGCGACAAACTCACCAATAGATTCGTCTGCCAACTGTTCCCGTTTCATGAATTTATACGTTTCCGCAATTTCAGATTGCTGTGGCTCCAAGTGTTTCTCCACCAGTTCTACTAATTTCTTATACGTTTTATCCTCTGGTGTTTCCGGGAAACAGAGTTCTGATAACAACATGACCAATGACCATGTCAAATCCTATGAAAGAGATCAAATACTGCGACCACTTCATTTCATCCACCTCGTGGATCCTCATTTTGTTTTCAAACCTGTTTATAGACTCTAAATGTGCATTTTGCAGGCAGTTGAAAACTCAGGCAGTGAGAACCCAGCCGTCGCCATTTTATGAAATTTTGTCCGACGTAACAAGTCAAAAATATAATATAATATTTAATACGTAAAATTTTCGCTGCTTTCTTTTTATCTTCGTCGCCACTGTCACATATTTGCTAGATATGTGCAAGGATTGATGGTTTAAATAAAACTCGCGATTTACATTGCAAATGCGCTGATGATTTGTATGAAATTGATAATTGTTTATAGTTTAAAAATGAGTTATTATTCTACTTATTTTTGGTGTGCTGTCCCTGAATGCAAGAATACTAATGCAAAATGTAAGAATACTAGTGTAAAAACACCAAACAAATTATTTATTTTTGTGTATACGGCGGTATGACGTAATAAAGTGGCATCTATTATTTCATGGTGTTTTAAAACAGATAAAAAAAACTGAAAACTTTGAATTTAATTTTAAAATTTGTTTTGTTATTTTATGAACTAAAACCAACATTTTCCGAATGCTTTTTGCCTAAGCTATCTTAATAATATATTTTTAGATTAATTTTTAAATGGAGTAATACACCCAACACACAATAATATATCGGTAACGTCATCAGTATAGTAATACCAAACGTAATACTAGAAACAGTAGCTCAGGCAGAATTATGGAAAGTAGATATAAGGAGAACCGACTCATATGGGGGGAAAGTTGAGAACGTGTCCAGCTGTATACTGAAAATAAAGTTTCCATTACCTACCACAATAGCGCTGGCGTGCGAATAGTTTCAATATGAACATAGCTGTTATAAATGTAGTGAAGTTAGCTGAGTTCAAATATTTAAAAAATTTAATGACTCAAGTAGTTAGTAAAATACTAGTATACAAAACCTCAACTATTTACGTAGTCTAAAAAATGTTTTAGTAAATATAAACAAAATACTGCAGAGAGAAAGCGTAATTTTTTTCTAATTACGTTTGGCGCTTTCTTTAAAATTTATCGACTGCTACTGCAGCACCACTCTTACTGGACGCGTATTTACTGCCACTTGTTCGTGTACGAGTTAGTCCTCCTGTTAATTTATGTGGAAATAAATAAAAAACGATATCTAATGAAAAATGCAACGTATATTGTTCCAACTAAGCACACGCCACTAGACATGGGTAACTCAATGAATTTGTATGAGCTGCAGATCAGCTCATGAGTCATATGCTTGAGCCGGAGCTGTGAACCGGCTCACAGTTCAGCTCAATTGTTATAATATGGGTACTTTTAACTATAGATTTACAGCTAATTTATAACTTGGTTCAAACAAATGACATGTATGATGTACCTAAATTATATTTATATGTAATAAAGCGGCGTTTCGTAAAGTTATTATAGTCATATCTTTTCGTTCTTACATAAATATAGAGAAATGCTGATTTCATGCAATTATTATAAATAATAGTGAGTTTGTTTGTTTCTTACGTTTTCACGCCTCAACTATTCACCTACTTTAATTAGCTTAGGTACCGAATACTGTAGTTTCCTGTATCACGTAAGCGGAGCCGCGGGCGAAAACTAGTAATCTACAAAACTTATAGGTACTTAATATTAGTTTATTGTTGTATAAAACTAAGTAGAAGAACTGCCTTCCGAACCGGTGGTAACTTCCGCACAAATTGACTACACTTACATTTAATTAAATTTAAAATGTGAATTTTATGACTTAAAAGTGCTTATAAAAGTCTATTTGAATAAAGTATATTTTGATTTTGACCTAATATTATTTTAAGACACGGAGCGTGTAATTAATTATTATTATAAGAAGAAAAAATATTAAACAAATGTGTAAGTCGTAACTCAATTAAATATTTAAATAATAAAATAAAATGTCTCAACCGACTATAATAATCAAATAAGTAAAAGTGAGCCGTGAACCGATTATCTAGCAACTGAGCCGCAGCTCAACGGTTCTAGCTACTGTGAACTGAATATTTGAACCGGCTCTGAGCTGAGTTACACATCACTACACGCCACACAGGTTACAAAAAGAAAGGAAGGAAGTAGAGGCAAGCTTACGTGTCTACCACAGAGCAGATATATGACAGATTAAAAAAAATACTTTACTAATTTATAATAAATACGGCTGCGTTCTCACTTGCTAACACTCCCCACAGAACGCAGACCCATTTTACTTATACAGAACAAATGTTTTTCAAAAGTCGTACCTTTAGTTAAGTTATCAGCTACCATATTACAACCATTTACAAATTTAAATTTAACTTTAGAATTAACAATGTTTTCTCTAAGAAAATGTAAACGAATATCAATATGTTTAGTTTTTGGTTTATAACAGTCTGTTGATGCCAGTCTAATTGCACTTTGGTTGTCACAGTGGATGAGTAGCGCGTTGTCCACGCTTTGACCAAGCTCGGCCTGCAGTTGCCGCAGCCACAGGGCCTCCTGGGTCGCCGCAGCCATCGCCATGTATTCGGCTTCCGCCGTAGAGAGTGCCACTGTTTGCTGTTTACAGGAATTCCAGGATAAGCAAGCATTCTGAAACAGAAAAATATAACCCGTGCACGATCGTCTATCCACTGGGTCGCTCGCCCAGTCAGCATCACAATATCCAGTTATTTCCCTTGAATCATCTTTAACATAGCATAGCTTTAGGTTCCTGGTTCCTTGAAGATACCTCATAATCCTTTTTATTCCAAGCCAGTGTTGATTTCCTGGACTATTACAGTACTGACTCAACTTATTAACTGCATATGTAATATCAGGTCTCGTAACATGTGCTAAATATATCAGACATCCCACCGCTTCCCTGTATGGGATATTTTTGTTTCCATCTTCTGGATTTTTCTCAAATTTTGCATTCACCTCTATAGGGGTACAAACTGGTTTGCATTCAGACATATTAAAGCGCTCTAATATTAGGTTAATGTATTTTTCTTGATCTAACATAATCATACCTGCCTCTCTGTTCCGATTTATGTTTATGCCAATACAATTCTTCATTTCACCTAGGTATTTCATACTACATTCTGCCTTTAACTTGTTTTTAATCTCTGTTGTTTTATCCTTATTATTTGTGAATATCAAAAGATCATCCACCCACACTGCAATGAATATAGTTGTAGACTCATTTACTAAATAATAAATACAGGGATCCACATGTGATCTTTTTAATCCAATTTTTAATAAAATATTATTTAATTTAAGATTTGATGACTCGAGATCAATTGATTGCTTTGGTATGTAAGAAGGATCATCATTATCACCAGACTGGTATTCCTCGCTTGACTCACCAGTAAAATGATCTGTGCTTTCCTCTAATTCTTCTTTACAGGTTTCTTCAAGTGGCTTCGTCTCTGGACTGCTGCTATTGGATGTACAAGGTAAGTATATATAATTATTATATTTTTCCACATTTTCTAAAAATAGTACATCTCTACTTTTTATAATTTTATTGGTATTTGGGTCAAGTATTCGGTAACCTTTGGTAGATTCACAATAACCAACTAACAATAACTTTCTAGATTTGGGGTCCCATTTTTGGCGTTTTTCTTTTGGAACTTGTGTCATTACTTCACAGCCAAATACCTTTAAATTAGACAAGTTAGGTTTCTTACCAGTCCACATCTCCATAGGAGTTTTACCATTAATTGATTTTGTAGGTGATCGGTTAATTATATATGCTGCTGTTGCAAGGGCCTCTGCCCAGAACTGTTTTGGAAGCTGAGCATCAAACAACATACATTTTGCTCTTTCCACCAGAGTCCTGTTCATCCGTTCAGCAAGACCATTCTGCTGGGGTGAGTACGGAGCACTTGTTTGATGTACAATTCCATATTTGTTCAAGAAGTTTTCAAATTCTCTATTGAAGTATTCTTTTCCATTATCAGAACGAATTACTTTTATTTTTCTCTCAAGTTCATTCTCTACTTTGTTTTTATAATCTTTGAAAACTTCTAGAATATTTAATTTATTTTTCAAAAAATATACATGAACTCATCTTGTGTAATCTTCTATAAATGTAATAAAATATTTCATACCTCCCAAAGATTCTTGCTCCATTGGTCCACATAAATCAGTGTGGACCAGTTGCAGTGGTTGTGAAGATCTTGTACCAATGTTGTTAAAGGGCAATCTGGTCTGTTTCCCAGAGAGGCAGGTAGTACAAGTAATAGAGCCTTTACTTTTATCTGAGAATGGCTAAACTCCTTCAACACACTCTGGCAGCTTGTTAACATCTGAAAAATTCAGGTGTCCCATGCGCCTATGCCACAGGACAAAATCATTTAAGTTATCTGAACAAGACAGGTTAGAAAATATCTCTATGTGTGTGTTTAACATATATAAATTGTTAACTAGTGTAGCTGAGCACAGGAGCTTACCATTTTTATCATAGATATCACAACCTTTATCTCTAAAATTTACTTTACAGCCATTTTTCACCATAGCACTGACTGACAGGAGGTTTGCAGCAAGTTTAGGTATGTATAAAACTTGTCTTACCTGAATTTTACTTTCTTTATTACCATTTAGAAATAAATTTACCTTTCCCATACTTTCCACAGGTAGCGGTGTCTTACTGGCAACAGTTATGGTAGGTATTGGTGCACTTGTAACATCATACATCCAGTCACATCTATTTGTCATATGCATGGAGGCACCCGAGTCCACATACCACAGGTCCGGATTCATTTTCTGGGGAGATGCTGAAAAAGCTGCAACAAAACCTTTATTAGCTTCTGAATTTTCAAAAATTTTCTTTTTCGGAGCACGACAATTCTTAGCAAAGTGTCCATGCTTGTTACAATTATAACATCGGGGTCCTTTGTTAGCCTTTGTTGAATCATGTTGATTTCTTTGTAGGACCTTTTTCCTTGTGAAGAATGCTGAATTATCAGAGCATTGAACTTCCTGCAGGAGTTTAGATTTAATAGAATCAGCGCTTATCTTGATGCCAGAGCTCTCCAGTCCCATGATCATGGGCTTATAAATTTCAGGGAGGCCAGCTAACATCAACGTCCCGAGCCATTCATCATCAATGTCAAACTTAATATTCCTAAGCTTGTGGGCGGTCGACATAATTTTATTCACATAATCATCTACGCTTCGAGAAGATTCTAATGTGGTTGTTATCAGGTCTCTCAACAAGGCTACTCTCCTGTACAACCCGCTGTCATCAAAAGCCTGTTCCAAGCTCTCCCAGACTTCTTTACAAGTAGCTGCATTCTGAACATGTACGTAAATGATAGGGTCCAGTAATAAAATTAACTTAGATTTCGCCTTGGTTTCTTTATTTTGATCTTTGTTGGTACCTGTGACACAACTCCATATATCGTCAAGTTCGAAATATGCTTGGACTGCAAACTTCCAACTGGCATAGTTATCTCTTCCAACTAGTCTGTCGATATGAAATGGATTGTAACCTGAATTTGACATCTTCTTAACGTATCTAAGATTTTTTTACTAATTTGACTGATCGAGCACGCCACGCGGTTAACCTCAATGGTTGACTGACAATATACGCCGGCCGGTTTTTCGTAGTATTTACTGCGTTTAGTATATTTCCACAAGTAGCAAACAACCACGCTCTGCTACCATGTTAATTTATGTGGAAATAAATAAAAAACGATATCTAATGAAAAATGCAACGTATATTGTTCCAACTAAGCACACGCCACACAGGTTACAAAAAGAAAGGAAGGAAGTAGAGGCAAGCTTACGTGTCTACCACAGAGCAGATATATGACAGACTAAAAAAAATACTTTACTAATTTATAATAAATACGGCTGCGTTCTCACTTGCTAACACCTCCTTATCTCTACCCTCCATAAGCAGAGTGAATAAAAGATTACAGAACCTGTTATTTTATAACAGATATTTCAACCTGTTACTTTATTGAGATCTTACAAATAACTACCGTTTAAAAAAAAATGCGGTTAAAGTGTGGAAATTATAATTTCTCTATCTGCTACTGGTAACCCTATTTGACTGACCTGTAATGGCGGCAACACGAGCCTGAACACATCTTTAAGGAATTAATGGTGCATTATTACGTTTTTTACTTTCACAAAATTTCTTCACCTTTAACACCATCATTCTTTCACCACTTTTTAAAGTTTTGGGTATAATTACAGTCGAAAATCAAATGAAAATAAACAAAATCTGCGGGAGCGTCTTCTCGTGCCAAAGACTTAGACAGAGAGGGAGGCCAACATAACGCCATAGGTACTATTCGTTGAAACGAACTCTACCCATATTTCTCAGGATTACCTAATATTAATATATTAGTCTGGCAATATTATAATATTTTAACTAATAGCTCATTGAGCACCTCATTGTTGTATGCGTATACAGACCTCCTAGTGGGTTATATGAGTACTTTGAGAAAGTATTGGAAGAAGTTTTGTTAAAATTAAATATTTCTAATAAGATTATTGTTGTGTGTGGGGATTTTAATATTAATTTATTAGATAATTCTAATATAAGTCTCAGATTTAAATCTATGCTTCTATCATATAACCTACATAACTTATTTACTGAACCAACTAGGATCACTGCTACCAGTGCTACATATATTGATAACATATTTACAAATTGTAAACCATATTCCAAACCCATTATTAATAAATTAAGCTCAGACCATTGTGGCCAGTTAGCTTCCTTTTCTTATTCTTTATTAAATGCCAACAAAAATATTTCAAAAAAGTCTTTTGTACCTATAAATACTACACGTATGGAGAAGTTTAGAGGTATTATTTTATATTGTGGCTAAGCTTCCGTATTTATCTTACATTAATGACCCCAACTACTTATATAACTCTTTATTTAAATTAGTAAAAACTGAATTTTCTACAATATTCACTTCTAAAACAGTCAATTCAGGGGATCTCTTGACATTTGGTGAATGGGCAACTCCTGGCATATGCAAGAGCAGGCAAAGGCTATACGAATTGTACAGTGAAAGAGCCTATAATCATAGGGTATCTTTTGCTTCTTTTGTAAGTGCCTACTCAAAAATGTTTAGAAGAGTATGTTCCATGGCAAAATCCTTGTATATTAAAGACAAAATAAGAAATGCGCAAAATAAAATCAAAATGACAGGGAACATAATTGCTTGTGAAAGTGGAAGAGTCACAGATCGCAGCTTCGATTTCAAGTTAAATATTAATGATAATTTTATTACCTCAGAACGAGAAGTTGCATCTGAGTTTGAAAAAATTTTCACTGACATTCCACTTTCAACGACGCAATCACTTAATTCATCTCCCGACATTGCTGAATTTTTGCTAAAGGAAAACATTAAAGAATGTAATGAAATATTTAAATTTAAACCTGTAAGCCCCAAAGATATAATGGTAGCCTTCAGAAGCCTGGACGTCAAGAAAACAGCTGATTTATGGGGTATATCTGTAAAAGTTGTTAGTTCGGTAATTGACGTTGTTGCACCTCTTGTAGCTACTATATTTAATGACTGTATAGAACATGGTGTGTTTCCTGATCTAATGAAACATAGAAAAGTTATTCCAATTTTTAAATCGGGTAGTACCGTAGACCCTAATAATTTTAGACCAATTTCAGCACTCCCAACATTTAGTAAAATTTTTGAAAAAATCATACTCGGGCAAATGTTATCGCATTTTAATGCACACAATCTACTTCATACGAAACAGTTTGGCTTCACAAAAGGTCGCTCCACAGCAGATGCTAGTGTTGAGCTAGTTAAAAATATTTTTGAGGCATGGGAGAGGTCGCAGGATGCTCTTGGGATATTCTGTGACTTATCCAAGGCCTTTGACTGTGTGCATCACGTGACGTTGATCAGGAAACTGCATCATTATGGGATTAGAAATAAGGCACTCAACCTTCTGAATTCCTATCTGAGTAATAGAATACAGAGGGTTGATGTAAATGGTAAGAGATCTCCTGGGGCTCCGTTAGATATGGGGGTTCCACAAGGCTCTATTCTTGGTCCATTTCTCTTTCTAGTTTACATAAATGATTTGCCATTTTTTGTGCAGGACAAACATGAGATAGTATTGTTCGCTGATGACACTTCACTTATTTTTAAGGTAAAACGTAATTTACTTGTGTATGACGATGTAAACGATGCTCTCTCAAAGGTTGTCTATTGGTTTGATTCGAATAATTTATTATTAAATAACAAAAAAACAAAATTAATAAAATTCACAACACCTAATGTTAAACTTGTTGATAATGGTGTAGTATTAGGCGGGGAAATATTAAAACTGGTACAGTCTACTAAATTCCTAGGTATTATCATAGATTCGAAATTGCGGTGGGATCTCCATATTGAGGAATAGGCGAATAGGCTTAGCTCTGCAGCGTTCGCGGTTAAAAAAATTAGACTTCTTACTGACGTAGATACAGCTCGCATAGTATACTTTAGTTATTTTCATATTATTATGTCATATGGAATCTTATTATGGGGAAATGCAGCTACCGTTAATACAATTTTTGTCCTGCAGAAAAGAGCTATTCGTGCAATTTATAGTTTAGGTCCTAGAATATCATTAAGAGATAAGTTTAAAGAAATAATACTAGGAGTAAACATAAACTTGTAATGCCTGTGACTCGTTTACGCCGAGTTAGTAATTCTTTTTATGGACAATGTATACGCTTATACAACAGGATCCCAGAAAACGTTCAAAAAGCTCCTATTGCCAAATTTAAAAAAATTGTGAAAGAACTTTGTGTAGTAAAGGATATTATTCGATTAACGATTTTTTAGAAGACAGTACGCCTTGGGAATGATGTGATCGCCTCCAGGCTATTTCAACTCATAGAATTATTGTTCATTTCGATTCTCATTAAAAAAAATATTAATATAGACAAAAAAAAAATTAGTCCCGCTGAGTTTCTTTCGCCAGTTCTTCTCAGGTCAGTGGCTTCTTCTTTCCGAACTGGTAGTAGACTCATGACGTTCAGTAATAAATTGTAATAATTTTATGCTGAATAAAATATTTTGAATTTGAATTGAATTGAATATTAGTAATATTTATAACATATGACGTGTCACTCGCTACTCTATTCCTGTATTTAATATTCATATTACTTTTATACTTACTAATATTATAAATGCGAAAGTAACTCTGTCTGTATGTCGCGCCTTCGCGCCATAACTACTGAACTGATTTATATGAAATTTGGTACACGTATAGACTAAAGCATGAGAAAGAATATAGACAAGGCGAAAAATTGCTGTAAGAGGTAGGAAAAAAAAGGGTAAGTATAGGCGAAAAAATGAAATAGAGGATGAAAGTTTGTATGGATATTACGTCATTTTAAAGCTTGAAACTTATTTTTTAGGCTTTTGATTAGATATAAATGAGTAAGACATTCAAAGTTTGCAAAAAAAATATACTAAAGGGGTACCTAGGACGGAACCCGAGCGAAGCGAGGGTGAGTCTCTAGTCTTATATATAAAAATTTCGTGTCACGAAGTATGTTCGCGATAAAGTTCAAATCTCTTTCTTCCTAAAAATCTCAAAATCGATGAGTGCACCCCCCACCCCATTTATAACATCCTCCCAAAACTCGCTCTCAATAGTTCAAGTTTTATTTTCAATCCCATATGAATGAATCTATTTTGAAGTAGTTTAGGTACGTAGTTCTAGTGACGTCACTAGAACGAAAGAAAAAAGAAAGTGGTGTGGGATTGAAATAAAAAAAAATCAATGTGCAATTATATTACTTCTTATTTATATTTAAAAACATTATTTTTTTCACTTAATCTGAAGTGAGGCGCGTGCGTCGATCAGAAATAAGCTCCCCAGTTTTGGAGAATATTCTCTCGCACGGCACTGATGTTGCTAATACGCAACAGTGATTTTTGAATAGTTTGCTGAGGTTGATGGGTATAAAAAACCATGTTTACGCCACCAATCATTCGGGCTCTCATTCCTCGGTAGCATTCTGTGGTCTATATATCTTTGGACTTCAGCGATGGCTATGGCCATTGGTGACTCCAATGTATGGGTATCTTGTACATCAATATCCTCCCATATGTTATTATAATCATACGGCTTGCGATGTGTGTGTTCAGAAATCCCGGTGTCTGAAGAAGTAGTAGGTGCTGTTGCCGGCGTCGCTGTTGAAACAGATTTCACACTAGCCCATTCCTTATTTATTTCATAAACAGCCATTTCAATGAATTTCTTTTTGGCTATATCGACTGCCAATTTGTCTAAATAAATGATGTTTTAAAACGCGGGTCGAGAAATGTAGCTACGCTAAAAGTGCCGCTCATTTCTATGTTATTCAGTCTTTTCTGTAAATTTCTTAGTATCCGTTTGCTCACGTCTATAGCACTAGAATGTAGCGTTCCATCGTCGGAGATTTTATTAGTATAAACATTCAGTAATAATTTGTTAAATACTATGACAAGATTTAGTACGGTTAGACGACGGTAGACGGAGGTTAAGTACTTTTCTCCACTAATCTGAGCTGTGACTTATTCTAGTGGTTTTAAGACCGTGCATAGATCTTTACAGAGCTTTCATTCATCGGCAGTAACATTTTCTAGGCAAGTACTGCTAGAAGAGTCTAAAATCGCCAACGTACTTATTACTGCTTCCTTCAGTAACAGAGCTCTTTCCAACATACAAAAGGTGGAGTCCACCTAGTTGCCACATCAATAATCATTTTCTTTGGATATTTTATATTGCTATTAATTTGATATTTTAACTGCTTTTCCACCGCTGTATTACTCCGTCTGAAGTGACTCACGATGGATCTTAATTTCGTCAAAAACATTTCTACTTCTGGCAAATTTAAGCTATTTTTAGCTATAAGATTTATTGTATGCGCAAAGCATCCAAAGTTTTTTATCTGGAGTTCTTTTATACAATTTATATGTAGGGAGCGTTATCAGATACAACCAACCTTTTTTTTTTAGTAATATCCCAATCATTTATGATAACACTCATCTCTCTGGTCGAGTTAACTGCCGTATGTGGCCCAGTTAATGTACGGCATTGTAAAAGAGATGTTTCCAAATTGAAATCATCATTAATGTAATGGGCGGTCACTGCTAGATAGCCCTCTTGTGCCCGTGATGTCCAGCAATCTATAGTAAGGCACAGCGTCGACATTTAAAAGTCTTTCCTTTACTTGATAAACGCAGTTGAGATATTCCGCATCTAATAACGTTTTGGAAACGTGTTTACGACTCGGAAGTTGGTAAGCAGGATTTAACTTTTCCACAAAATTTTTAAAATGTATGTCCTCAACAAGAGAAAACGGTAAAAACTTTTGGAAAAAAGCAGCATTAGTGCGTCGCACAGACATATAATTACTAGGAGCAGACTGAATATTAGGTATTAAACAGTGTGGCAAATACACACACATTGAAACTCACCGAAACATGGGCCGTATTTAGGATAATTAAAAAACTTGTATTTTTTCGTGAAATATAATCTATTTGGAAATATCCATGCTAAGTATGACAATAATTGTATCTGTATCAACCCATTATTTCCCACTGCTGGGCACCGTTCTCTCAATAAATGTGAAATTCTGTCTTTCTTATATCTTTATGACTTATTTAGTCACGCTAAGCCGCTGAACCGATAATGATGAAATTAGGCATGGAGATAGAATTAACCCTGGGAAAGGACATAGGTAGGCTGTAAAATTAGGAAAATTGAAATAAAAGAATTACCCATTTATTTTTTTATTTATTTTGAAATAAAACAACTTTTTTTAGAAAATTTCTTTGTGATACATTGGTTTCTTTACATTGATGTTTAGCTCATGCATTCCGAGTACTTTGATCTTTTGGAAACCTGGAATAAAATTGTTTGTGTGGTTAATTGCGTTCTGCTTGTACCTGCTTAAAATTGATTCAGTGTTCCGAGAAATATGAGTAGCTATTCTGTAATAGGTATCTCTAAACGTTCATGATTGCTTTCACATTCAAATGCAACAAAAATACGAATGCCGATTTAATACTTTTTTATTTTTTAGCCTTTGTTACTGAGTCCGTCCTTTGATAGACAACAGGTACTTCGGCTGTCAAAATTGGTCATTTCCTAACAAAATTTAGCTTAATTGCTTCTATTTCTTTACTTTTATGTTAATATATATGCACCGATAGTATCTTAGATAAACAGTCCTACGTAAAAATTGTTAAGTGTTACAATAATACATAGATATATGCTTGAAAAAGACACAAAGACATTCCTACACAATAATAAGCACTTAAAAACTTACCGATGAAACGTCAATCCCGGTGTTCTATTGTAGGTAGCACTGGCACATCGATACGCACTGCACTTAACCATAGTAATTAAATAATCACGTTTTGTAATAAAGTCCCAGAAAACCAATATTTTTATAAATAAACACCAAAACTCGCACGTCCGCTATGTCAACCAAGTCTTAGTTAAGATGGCGGCGAGGAATAAAAATGCCACGCGTTGACTTTTATCTATGAGTGAGTCAGTGTTGCAATAGGTGTAAGAATGAGATGCCACTAACGAGTTTTAGCTTAGTAGGAACAGGATAAAAGATCATGGTTTGATATATAAATATAACTAGGTATTAATATTCCGTCTGCTATATATTATATGTCTGTGGTGCGTCGTCATTTTCTTTTCTTTGCGTTGCGGATATTTTCTTCAAGTTACTAAAATTTTTTATAGATGATTGTATTGAATTAGGTGGACGAGGATTCGACAATATTTGTGAGCTTGGTACATTAACAGGGTGTGGTAGATTCAGGATAAATTGTTGCTGCAGATGTACTGGGTTTCGAAATAGCGTGGGATTCCATAGTTTTTTCGGATGTTGATTTGTTCGGTGTAATAGTAATTAAATGTTTCGTTTTTAAATGTTTATTTAAGTTAGATACTGTGGCCTTAAAACTAATTTTCAATTGACAAACGGAACATTTTGCAGTCTTGTTTTCTTCCGATTCAACTGTGAAGTAATGCCACACTCCACTTATGCGAGCGCGCTTCATATTTGTACACTAAATATATATTTACGCTTTGTGAATTGTGCGTAATCACTATCTATCTGGCAATGTACTTACAAAGTCAGAATAGAAATAGAATAGAACAATTAGACTAACTATTAAAAATTTCGTAACTCAAGGCAAGTGTAGGAATACCGAATGAGCCATGTAGGTATAAAGTAAAACTTATACACGAAAAAAAAGTCAAATAATCCATACTAATATTATAAATGCGAAAATAACTCTGTCTGTCTGTCTGTTACCTTTTCACGCCTAAACCACCCAACCGATTTTGCTGAAATTTGGTATGTAGATAGTTTGCATTCATGAGAAGGAAATAGGCATATTATTTTTTGGAAATTCAACCCCTAAAAGGGTTAAAAGGGGTGGCAAAGTTTGTATGAGAAAAATATTTTTATTGCACATTTTTGCATGAAACTTTGGATTAATGCTTTTTAGTACAAATAATGAAACACGTATTTCAGGGTTTTTCGAAATTCACCCCCATTAGGGGTTAAAGGGGTTGGCTAAGTTTGTATGAGAAATTTAATTCTATTGAAATATTTTGCGTGACACTAAAATAATGCTCTGCAATACAAAGAGGGCCAGAACTTTAAATGGGGAATCAGTCCTTGGTACATTATAAGTAACAGTATATAAGCAAAAATGTTTATTTTATTCACTCTTAGCGCGAGCGAAGCCGCGGGCACCGCTAGTTGTTTATAATTTAAAAAGTAAACTATAATTAACTCTTTGCTATGTAAAATCTTATTAAATGTATTATACATTATTTTAAAATATAGGGAAACTAAAATAACAGAATTACATTTTGTAATGGCATAAAAAAGCTATTTAATGACTTTAAAATCTTTTCTAATACAGTGCTATATTTATATCAAAAAAATCAATACAATTCCTAGCAATTAGTAATAATAATTATGTTCAAAATTAAATACTAATCTTCCACCATTTATGAAATAATAAATACATACACATTTAACATTTATAATTAATATTAATAAATATTATGAAAATAAAACAAATATTGTTTTGTATCTGATATTAGTTTGGTGGCATCCATCTCATTTGCACGTAAGCATTCGTATGAACAAAAGAGAGAGAGAAAAAGAGTTTTTGCTCGATGTTCCCCTGACGAAACCGATACGCGTCAAGACGTGTCTGAATCCGAACGATATTAGCCGACTTATTTTGAATGGTTATTAGAGATATTATGTGAATATGAAATATTAGCATCTTAGAATTTGACAGATTATTAATACGTTTATCTTTCAATATTACTAATCCCTTAACGGCTCACTGAATTTGACCCAACTTGTTTTGATTTTCGGATATTTTTTTGTTTTTAATTATCTGTTCGTCGTTTGTTCGTTAATGTTCGAATATAAAAATTGTTTGTTCGTCTTTTATTTATTTATAATTAATTAAACAAATGATCACCCTTAAGTTGGCCTCCCTTACTAGATATCTTTATTTTTATCGCTCAGATCGTTTGTTCGACGACTATTGGTGATTGTTCGATCATAAAAACAATTAAATTCCCAATTATTAATTATTTTATATCTAATAAGCAAACCATCACCTCACGCCTACATTGCACATGCACAGCAGTATAATGGCGACTGAGCGATGCATAGTGCATATTATGTTAAAAAATGACAGTACAAATAATGCTCCATTTCGAATATCATCACAGAGTACATTGGTATATACTAGGAATATCATCAAATTATACGATTTTATACGATTTTTATACGACAAACGATAATTGATCAAAATTAATTAATCTGAGCGATAAAAATAAAGATATCTAGTAAGGGTGTCCAACTTAAGGGTGAACATTTGTTTAGTTAATTATAAATAAATAAAAGACGAACAAACAATTTTTACATTCGAACATTAACGAACAAACGACGAACAGATAATTAAAAATAAAAAAAAACCGAAAATCAAAACAAGTTGGGTCAAATTCAGTGAGCCTCTCTTAACGCATACTAATAACTTTATAATACCACTGGACTGGCTGTTGTCAACGTGCTTTTGTGGCTGCTTGATATTCGCCATTTTGGCACTGTCCGCCGCTGTCGGACGTAGCGAGAGTTTGTGGTCCTAAAACTTATGATGTCGATATCATCGAGCAAATATCGATAACTTTTAATAATAAGTTTTTACAATCAATAAAACTGTTTCAAATAAAGATTTTTATTTTTTATTTTTATTAATCAATAATCGTATCTTCATAATTACTACAAGTATGTTATTTTAACAACGAAAATGCAAAATTACTTTACAGTAAACAAACACTTCTCGCTGTCATTTGCAATGTACGTCAAAATTAGTTCTCGGGACTCTCGCTAGTGGCGCTTCAAATGGACACAAAAAAATTGCTGTCAAACGCTTGGAACAGCCTGTCCAGTGGTATTATACAGGTCAGTGCTAATATATCAGCAACTAGGGATATCCGAAATGCAATAAAGTATCGATTTATATCGTATCGATATTTTTTGAAAATATCAATATCGATATTGACATTTTTATTAAAAAATATCGATATATCGGTATAATTTGACAGAGAATATTCGTGCTAATCAATAGACATCATTTTTAATACATCAAGAACAACTATTAAGAAATTTGAATTATTGTTTAATCAAACCAATATTTATCTGATACAGTATAAAAACTTTTTGATTTATGTGCTCGGCTGTAAGCCGAATTCTGTTGTTGGGTACTGCGAGATTTACAGCAGATGTCGCTCTCTCTGAGGAAATCGAGGATGCAGGCGATATCAAATATTTTAGAGCTGTGTTGAGGTTATAATATAAGTCAGTCATGGTAATAATACGGACGGTCAGTTGAAGTTGAAATTGACAAACAGGGTTGCCAACTTAAAAACCAAATTTTAAAACAGCAAATCGAGTCGACCAAAAACAAAAAATACATAAAATATAATTTGTTAAAAAGATGTTAGAATAAAAAAAGTATTCGTTTCTAGGATTTTTTAATCTTATAACATATAAATGTTTGTTAGTCTGAAAAAAATATCGATTTTCATACTTTTTCTATACTTGGAATTTTATATCGATACATCGATTTATCAAAGTATAAAATATCGCTCAGAAAATATCTTTACATTGAAAAAAATAATATCGATATTTCGATGTATCGATATTTTTTCAACAAGCCTATCAGCAACACCACTAGTCATTACTCATTTGTCAAACTCAAATGTGAAATGTCGTGGCACTGCGCAGTCATACCGACATTTTTAACAAAACTTTTAAATATGAAGCCTTTATATTAATATGTGTAATGTGAGTATATTATTATTAAATGATAATTGAATTTATTTCAATTTTACAAACGACGTTTCGTTGAATAATGGATGCCTCTACAGTAACTTTTAATGTATTCGCTTTAAAATAAGGTTCAAGATACCAGAATGTAAGTAATAATATTATGGTTATTAAATTATTAAAGTGTCCTATGTTGCATTTAGACCACCATTCATTTAATTCCAGGTTGTAATTTGTATACCGCGTCTCGACCGCGCGCGTCCTTTGGCTTTTTCTCATTATGGTCGATTGAAACGTTGCTGAGGTGAGTTGAAGCTTTAAATACATTTATCTATTAATATATTCTACTAGTGAGATTTATTTGAAAATGTAACTTGATTTTCTGATTAAAAACTGAATTTGACTATATCAGTAAGCATGGAAGATCTAGGTTTGCATGCAAATTCGAAATTACATTTAGTAAATACAAGCATCATCCTTTAATTACAATTTTGATATAATTTCCTGTAGTAATTGTGATTTTGTACAAATTGCATTCATTATATGACACCTTTCATTATAAGTAATTATTGTCTGAAACCTTATTTGTACATTTTAGTCCATATATCTATATAAGACAAAATAAAATTTATGTGTCTGTTTGTAACGTCAATGTAACAGTTTTATGGTTAATGCATATTATGTAAATATATAGTAGGTACTTTTAAAAACAACACAACTTACAATATTTTGTCTGTCTGTCCTTGTTAATATTTCAAATTGTCAGATTTTGACTGAAATATTTATTTATTTACATTTACATAGGTTACCCAACAGTTTACAAAAGTTCTATCAATATAAAAAGTAATCATTATAAAAAGTAATCGTTATTATAATAGAGATCATCTTAAGTATACCAATAACAGGTAACACAACATTGTTAGTAACATTGAACAGAACAAAAAAAGAAAAAAAATAATCCTAATTTAATAATAATAATAAGCTAGACTAAACAAGATAAAAATTAATTACTTGATTGTAACAAAAACATAATTTAAAACAATGAAAATTAAATGATTAAATAATTATTTTTGTATTAAGGAAAAGTGTAATTTTTTTTTAATTTAGATAAAGAATCGTTAAATATATCTATGTCTTAAATTACTTTATTTAACAATATATAAAATAATACACATTCTTATGATCTGTGAATTTGCTCCAAGATTGGTACGTACAAATGGATTATAAAAATTTCTTGTGATTGGTTGTCTAGGGATTTTAATTAGTTCACAGATTGAAATTTGTGACAGCAGATGATTGCACTTTATGGAACCTTTAACAATTTTATTAATAGTATGCTCAAGTCTTTAATTTAAATACATATTTAAATTTTAATGTATGTATTATATAAGAAATGAAGGTTACGCTCAAAAAAATATTAAAGTGAACTCCTCTGGAATGGCTTGACCGATTTTTATGATTTTTTTTGTGTATAGTTGGTAGGTCTGAGAATAAGTCGTAGGCTATTTTTTATTCCCCTACGTGATAAGGGTGGCCCTCTCCAAATTTTTACTTTTTGTTTTTTTATGATTTGGCATCAAAAAATACTTATAACCCTAAATTTTCAACCTTATACTGTCTTTTTACTGCCTCGGTGGTGTAGTGGCTAGCATGTACGGTCACACACCGAGAGGTCCTGGGTTCGAGTCCCGGGTCGGGCCAAGTTTAGTTATTGAATCTTTCTGTTTCGTTAGCCTCAGTAACAGCCCGGAGTTGGGAAGTTGGTGGTGGTTCACCCCCGTGCCTCGGAGAGCACGTAAAGCCGTCGGTCCTGCGCCTTAGCTCTCACTGGTCGTGTCGAGTAGTCGTCCCACCGGAGTATGAGAGTGATAGGAATAGAGAGTGCACTTGTGTCTGCGCGTACACTTGTGCACTATAATATCTCCTGCGTACTTGGCCAGTCTCAATGAGATTGGCCGCCATGGCCGGAATCGGTCGGAGAACATTATTATACTGTCTTTTTACAAGTGAATTGCAGGCGATGTCACAAGAATTGCTAGTTAGAAATATAAATTCAAAACTGAATGTTTAAATATTTTAAATATTTTGATTTATATTGTGGGAGTCTTCATTGAAACAACCTTCAGCTTCCAATAATATGTGTATTAAATATTTATTACATGACAATATCCTCCTCTATGACAATATCGAGGTTACATTCCTCTATAGAACTCTTACTTAAATAATTTAATAAAAGATATTACTCTTCAATGACTATCAATAATCACCCATCTCAACTCCTCGCAGATCAATTCACATCCTCTTGTCCTGTCATTCTTTTCTTTTCATTTTAATATTCTTTATTGTTTTATAACAATTTTCATAATATTCACTGCCAGAGTTACAAAATGGCCAGTTTAACAAATTAAAAAATAGCAAAACCTTGCAATATGAAGTGTTTGTGAGACAATATTCAATATTGTGTTGTTGTCATTATTGGACGGACATATTTTGTATTAGGTTTTATTTTATTATACATTTTGGACTGATTGAACTTGCTGGACTGATTTTAATACTTCTGTTTATTTTGAGGTGTTTCCAGGGTATTAGGTATAACAAAAATAGGGAAAGCCCAAAACATACTTAAATTCTATACATTTAGAAATTTAATTTGCTTGGAGACTACTTTCCTATAAAAGATACAGCTGGTTTGTTTATAAAACTTGACTTTATTTTAAACAAAATGATAACGATTACAGATGACCTGGCTGGAGAGTTGGAAGGTGGACTGATAGTTGCCGGAGGCTGGCGGCTACACTTGCCCTCTGCTGCTTACAAGTGTAAATAACACTTTTCTTGCACTCGGGGTCAGGGTTCGTTATATTTTTTTCTCATTCGATATATTATAACACCACTTATCGAATTGTGATCCATGTTAAACCACTGCTCTTCAAAATACTGCGGAAAATGTGCATATTTTCTGAATCAAGGGCAGTATCTACAATATGCTGCCAAGTTTCTTTATTTTTGTATTTACTTACAATATATGCCAACAATATATTGTACCTACATTCTAAATAAATAAATTAATTAATGTACATTATTACAACAGCGCCATCTAGGTTCGTGGTAACTACGTGGCTTGTGCTACGGACACCAGATAGGTAGTTGATATACTACACATATCGACGGCCAAGTTACAAAATACAAATTTTATACAAACTGAAAAAAACGTTTAATTTCTTGGAAAATTAAAAATTAGTGAATACCTGTCATGTATTAATTTAGAATAATAATAATCTATCCTTCAGCATAGTACACTATGCTGAATTGGTACATTTTATGATAGTTTAGTAGGTATTCGGATACATAATAGGTATTAACTTTGTACTTATTCATTTTATGTGATAATGTTGCGATATTTAGAAGGCATTGAAATTAATAAAACGCCGATATTTTTAATCAGAACCTTTTTAATTCTGTGACTTAAAAGAAAAAAAGAAAAATAACGTAAATAAGCATTTTTTTTGCTTATATAAAAACAATTAAACAAATGTAGCTGCTTTAGTTTAATAATTAAAAAGTCATCAAAATCGGTTAAATTAATCATGAGGCAGAATGTCATAAAATAAATGGCAATCATTTGGCAACACTTCTTTTAATTTCTGAAGGTGATTAAATTTGGTAGAAGCTATGGCTATTGGTGCAACATGTAAGGGTGAGTACGCGACAGAGTTCAGTTTTCTTGGTCTAACAGGTAACTCCAACTCCAATCGTCATCAAAGTTAATTTTATGATAAATAGTGTCATCTGGTCTATACTGAATGACTCTTTATGTCAACAATTACAGGATCGCCTGCTTTTCGACAGGGTCTTATGGTGCTGTATCTCCAATTTGTTTTATTATTGTAATCCTTAACAAAATCGTAGTTAATTTGAACAGCTTCATGAGTAAAAGGATTTATTCGTGCCTCCTTCGTTACAGTTATGTAGTCACTGGGAAGATGTATCTCCCTGTTTTTCAGCTTCCTTTCGATCGCAGCATGGACTGAGTCGCATTCCATCTGTGTGTGTCCAAGCTCTAAGTACTTCTGTGTGATAGTCACTTCATGTTCAACACTAATATTTAACAAGGCATTCGCCATTATATTATTACTATTTTGGTAGGTGGTATATAGTTCTTTTACTAATTTGGTAGGTAGGTATATAGTTCTTTTTTTTGTATATTTATAAATGGGTGATAGAAATAAAAACACGTTTATTTATTTTTTAGTTTTTTTATTACCAATAAAATAACAACATAAATAAAAATAAATAAAAATAAAAAAGCCTTTTATTTCACAACTAATAATAAACTAACACATTGGAGTTGTAGCATAAAAAAACAAAAAAAAAATATTAATTTTTCAACATAATTTAGAGTAGAATTAACATGCATTGTATTATAATATTTATACAATATTAAGTTATTATAATTTATAAATTATTATTATTTTTTTTATTATTTTATATAACATTGTTTAATTATAAATTATTATCATATTCAATTTAGTGTGGAATCAACATGCATTGTATTATAATATTTTTTTACATTATTAAGTTATTATAAATTATTATTTTATACAACATTGTTTTAATTATAAATTATTATCATACTCAATTTAGTGTAGAATCAACATGCATTGTATTATAATATTTTTTTACATTATTAAGTTATTATAAATTATTATTTTATATAACATTGTTTTAATTATAAATTATTATCATTATTTTTATATTAATAAAATGACTGTACAGATTAATATTATTATTGTTTTAAAACATTATAATATATTAAATTTTTCTTTTATTTTAAATTAATTACAGTTTTAAAATTAGTGTGAACCCCTCTATTTGAGGGTGAAGGCCTCCTCCAAAGATGACCAGTAGTCTCTGTCTGTGGCTTTTTCTCTCCACAGTTTACCAGCTGTCCCTTCAATGTCGTCTGCCCATCTACTTTTAGGTCTTCCTCTCTTTCTAGTTCCTGGGGGACCTGGCCATGATGTCAACCGAGAAGTCCAACTATCGTCGCTCATTCTTGCTACGTGGCCCGCCCAACGCCATTTTAATCTCATGGAATGGTTTAGTGCGTCTATTACTCCTGTTGTCTCTCTTATAGTAGTATTGCGAATTTTTTGAATTTTACGAATTTTCATCATGCTTCTTTCCATGCCCCGTTGGCATGAGTTTATTTTATTCTTAACATTTCGCGTAAACTTCCATGTTTGGCATGCGTATGTGAGTGACGGTAAGAGGCAGGTGTTCATGACATTTTTCTTAATTTTTGTAGGCATTTGACTTTTGAAAATTTCTTTCAGGCTCCAAAATTTCTTCCATGTCCTTTTTATCCTTCTTTCGATTTCCTGATCGTTGCTTTTGTTATCAAAAGAGAGTTGTTTGCCTAGGTAAATATATGAGTCAACAAACTCTATTGAAGTATTATCAACTTTTATTTCATTTTTTAATGAATTTGTCATCACTTTTGTTTTGTTGAAGTTGATTTCTAGGCCTGACTTTCTGCTCGATTGTTGCAGTGTATCTATCATGTGCTGTAGCTCTACGCTGTTCTCAGATAGCAAGACAAGATCGTCAGCGAATCTTAAGTGATTTATATAATTACCATTAATATTTAGGCCCATCTTATTCCAATTTAGTTTATTTATTATGGACTCTAATACTGAGATGAAAATTGTGGGTGACAAAGGGTCCCCTTGCCTTACACCTCTTTTTATCGGAAAGGGGGTTCCAGTTGCCTCGAGCTTTACTCTGCTAGTGTTGTTTTCATAGATATATTTTAGCACTGTGATGTATTTAGCTTCTACAATTTGTTTGTTTAGGGCTTCCCATATCGATGAATGGAGTATAGTGTCAAAGGCTTTTTGGTAATCTATAAACGCTATATAGAGCGGTCGCTGGAATTCCTGGTACTTCTCAATAAGAAGCTCTACAGAATGAATGTGATCGACCGTAGAGTAGCCTTTCCGAAAGCCTGCTTGTTCTATTGGCTGATGTGAATCGAGTGTAGAGCTAATTCTATTTTTTATAATCGACGAGAAAAGTTTATATAATGATGGCAGGAGGCTGATGGGTCTATAGTTGTTTATATCATTAGGATTGCCCTTTTTATATAACAATATAATGTCTGACTCTGACCATTGCTGAGGCGTTATAGAGGTGTCTAGTATTTTGTTGAAGAGAATCATCAGTGGTGTGGCAAGGATCGTGCAACCCGCTTTTATTGCTTCGTTAGTTATCCTGTCCGGTCCCGGACTTTTTTCTGATTTGAGGCGCTTAATTTCTCTTATAATTTCTGTTTGTTCTACTGGTTTTAATTCCGTGGTGTTAGTTTCTTTTTGTAAATGTAGAGCGCTTTTGTTTTCTATTTCTGGGGAGTCATATAAGGTTTTGTAAAACTTAGTGGCTATATGGAGTATGTTTTTTCTATTGTGTGTGACTCTATCCGATTCGCAAAGACCTTCTATCCATGTTTTGTGAGATCTTAATGCATTGTATGCTCTCTTTAAGCTCCCTGATGTGTTAAGGTGTCTTTCTATGGTTTGTCTTCGGTGGTCTTTGTAGTCGTGTTGTATACACTTGCTTATAAGTTTGTAGAGTGCACTTAATTCGTTTTTCATTGCTCTTGATTTAGGCTTCGTCATTTGTAGGTCTTTTCTACGCGTTATTAATCTTCTTGTACGATCAGATATAGTGCTACGATATTTGTTGCTAGGTGGTAGAGCCGTTTTCAAACTATTTTCAATAGCGTCTATTATCTTATTGTAATAAATCTGGACTGTGTCACCCTCATGATTGTTAAGAACCTCTTGATATTTGCTTAATGTTTCTATATACCTAGAAATTTCTGCATTATTTTTCAATGTATTTTTTGAGTAACCTGAGTAGTTGTTTCTTCTTTTTTTAATATATTTTAAGTTAAAAGTTGCCCTTACGCACCTGTGATCTGACGGATATGGAATATTCAGTACTTCTACATTTTGAACGTTTTTTTGTATGTTGGTAAGAATATAGTCTAGTTCATTTTTTGTATTTCCATCGGGAGATCTCCATGTCCATCTTTGTTTGTTTTTCTTGTTAAAAAAGGTGTTCATTATACTGAGGTTGTTTTCGTAAGCAAACTGAATCAGACGCTCGCCACTGCAGTTTCTTTTGCCATATCCAAATTTATTTACAACTTTACTGTCTTCGCGTGTTGGTTGTCCTATTTGCGCGTTAAAGTCTCCCATAATTACAATGTTTTCATCAGATAATTTGACAGCTTTTTCGATAGTGCCATAGAAATCTTCTTTTGCTTCTTCACTGGCTCCATCTGTCGGCGCATAAACTTGTATAAGGCTTATTTTGAATTTGTTTATTTTTAGTTTTAAGAGTGCCACTCGTTCTGATAGGCCAATAAAACTTTCTATGTAATTTTTGAGGTACCTTTTTACAAGAAATCCTACACCATATAGTCCCGGAGTTTGTCCTATGTAGTAAAGTATTATGTTTTGGTATTCGTCTATCGTATTTCCCAGTCGCCTTACTTCTGATAAGCCAACAATGTCGAACTTTGTATTATCTAGTGCATCTAATAGCTCTAGGAGGTGTGCATGAGTTGATAGAGTTCTTACATTGTACGTAGCTATATAACATAAGTTTGGGTTTTTTGCTACTAGATTATTCATCTCTGGAGGGTTTTGGTCTAATTCTCCCGCGGTGACCAGCCGTCTTGGGAGATGTAGGTGGAGAGGGGTTCGCGTTAATTGTTATTGTGTTGATTTCTTATTGTCTTGTTCTGGAGTGGGCTGAGAGTGGGATCCATGAAATGTTAGCGTTGGTTTTTTTATAAGGTAGTTTGACATGTTGTTATTTTTAATAATTTTTATTGGTTGTTTTTTGTTTCCCCTGTTGCTGGAGCCTCTCAGTGATTCCGGTGATTCTGATGAGTTCCTTTTCTTATCTTTTTTCTCTCTTTCAGTTTGATCGTTTGTAACAGCATTTTCCTTTTGTTTATGTTTGGTTCCTAAAAAGACAAGTCTATCATATTTTATAAATGCCCTGTTTCCGCATTCTCTCTCCTTATTTAGCTCAATTTGGAGCTCCTTTCGTTTTTTTAGTATATCTTGAGGGAAATCTTCTTTAATATAGAAAGGTGATGCTGCCAGTTTTTTCTTGTTTTTTAGTATTTTTATTTTTAGTCCCATAGTGGTCAATGTTACTACAATGGGTCTCATATTATCCCCTCTTTTTCCAAGTCGCCTTACAAATTCAACGTTATTTTCCTTGCATTCGATATTTAAATACTTGTTTATTATTTCTAGCACAGTTTTTAACAGATCCTGATACGATCTTTCACGTTCTTCGACTCCGAAAAAAAGTAGATTTTTCTTCCTCGTTATTCTCTCCATATTGTCTATCTTCTTTTTCTGCGATTCTAATTGTTGTTCAAGTAACTCAGTTTTCAATTCAAGACCGTGAAACTTTTCATTCATGTTGCTTATAATAGTATTTTTTATTTCCTCCTTCATATCTAACATGTCAGCTTTCTGTTGTTTCATCTCTTCTTGCATACTTCTTAATATATTTTTGATTTCGTCCATTTTATCGTAAATAAATTGATGTTATCGATTTATATTTGTATACCTCAGAGTACTACTAACACCCTCTTGTGGTTAGTAGCGAAAAGTTCAGTTTATCGAGTTTTTTGTCTTTCGCTAGTTAACGCTAGTTGGCGCTGATTTAATCTTACGTGGGATGGTCGTATGACTTAGCGAAAAAGAATATTTATTTGAGGTTATACACTTTGATGCAAAACTGATTTCTTATGCTCAACATAAGAAATAACAACATAGCATATTAAATATGTAAACAAAAGAACGTATATATAAAACTAAAAATACAAAATTAAAATTCTATGTCTGACTCATCGTAATCGTCATCACCACCCACATAAAAGATGAACTCTTCGCATGAATGTGCTTTTCTCAAGTCCAGATTCCGTTATCGATAGTGGCCTTGCGCGCGCGTATATAGCGCACATCCCTAGTCCGATTATGATTTATGGCCGAGTCTGCAGCGAGGTAATAACACTACTATAGCACTTCACCGTGGAGTTTTCGGTAGGAGAACAAAAGGAGTAGTGGCCCGCCGTGTCAGTGCGGGCATTTATATACGATAAGAGAGGCGTGCGGCGGCTACTACCTAGCGAGTAGCGCCCTCTGCCGTGATTGCGACAGCTACCCGCCAGTCGAACGCTATAGACCATCTTTACCAAAAACATTAAAAAAGGACAATCCAAGGCTAGTGTCTTGAGTCTGTGTCCAACTGCTTTTTACAATTGGCCATAGTTAAACGGAAAGGATATAAACCACAATGACGTATTTTTCAGATATTTAAGTTTTAAGTTCTGATCGTATTTCGTCTTTGATTCTCCACTTTAATTTTCGAGGGTTGGTTTTTCTAAAGGATAAACATACACATTTTAATTTTATTAATCGTTTAGTTCGTTAAACATAAAATACTTAACTAAAATTAACATTGTAAGAAAATTCTAGAAATTCTAGAAAAAATAAACACTGTTTCTCTATAGGTGTTTACAATTACTTGTAAAAGAACGCCGTAGAGTTAACGATCTTTTTTTGAAACTAAATAATTTATCATTATAATCTTAATATCAGCCCATATCAATTTTTCTCCATCATCATTAGCCGTATAATTACCAATAGCTAAAGGTTTTGAATCATAAAAATTTTCATGCGTGAGCTCTTTAACCAAGGGTGAACCAGTCTTTTTTGCAGTCTTTATCAAAATGATGTATTGTTCGGGGACATAAATAGGGGAAGATTTTAGGCCCTTGAAATATTTATTTGAATTGTCGAATGAACTGCATCGCCTTCATTCTGTGTGTGTCCTTTTATCAAAAACTTGTGAGTAATACTTCTATAATTTGGCAAGATATTTATGGCATATTGATACATTGCAAACATAAATTTGTTTTTCTGCTGTCCACAGCAATTATCGCTATAAAATACTATGTCGAATTCCTCAATAGCTTTTTCATTCAAATTACACAAATACATAATCACACATGATCCTATCTCATTCACACCCCGAGCTCCTTCTCCTTCGTGCCATACAAAACAAGTTGTATTTTTAGAGCCCAGCTCCGTAATGGTAAAATTTAATAAATTTATTTTGGAAATGTAGTAGAAACAAGATACATCTCCGCGTGGACAGGGCATTACTTCCTGTAAATCGTATACTGTCACTTTAAAATTATTGCTTGCATTTTCTTTGTCTTTATCTTTTTCTGCTCTTGAAAGAGACTTTTCCAGTAAATGTTCTTTGTGATTCTCTTGTAATGCAGTTTTATCCTCAGAATTATTAAAAGAAGTAGGTACAGTCCTCGCATTGATTTTTCTTTGGCTGCCAAAATGAAATGTTAAATTCATTCTTGAAAATTTTGTGTCTTTACTGCGTGTTGAGATAAATAAAATATTAAATGTTTCTAAACTGAATATATTATATAAAAGGTTACAAGTTACATATACTATATTATACTGTCTATACTATTGTGAGGAGGGGACCGTGGGGACACTCGCGTATCGAACGACTAAATTGTTAACCCGCCTGCGCTGAGGGCGCGGGGCGGTCGCGGGGATAAATTTCGCTGACGCGGCTGTAGACATTGCGACGCCACTGCGCGGGCGCCGGATGCACGCGCATTCCGCTGACGCGGCTGTCGCCATCGTGTCGCCACAAAAATATTAAAATTTGGTAAGTAACATACGGTTTGTTTTCAGATACACGTTTCTCTACATAAGCACGGTGTAATGCAGCTACAGTGAGACCACCTTCGATATATTCACGCTTAGTTTGAGAACGGCAGTAATGGCTCTCGATACGTGGGATTGAATTAATGTGGGCCCGGACTCCCTCTTTCAAAGATATATCAAGTTTTGGCTGATGACCGTGTTTTCCTCTCAGGTCTTTGAGCTGAACGCCTTTAAGGTCCGACTGTACTTTTTTACGACAGTTCTAATACTTTTGTCAGAAACAGCAAGCGTATTCATAAAAAAACTTTGCATACTCTTGTCGCGTTTTAATAGAAGGGGTTATTTTTATTTGGGAGTTTAGATAGCTTGGAATGTTAGAAGTTACGCGTACAGAATAGAGGGTAGGGTTCGAAATAAGGCGCGTTAGGCACCTTGATTTTAAGCCTTTATTTCCTCGGCTGCGACACGTAGCTTTCCAAAGTAAAGAACGACACTGGCCTGTCTGATTCCCGGCGATGGTGTCTTCAGTCTTCAAGTTCGGTGACCGGCAGAGATCTCCACCGGTAACGATTTGCCGGAATCAAACAGCTGGCTATTAGGTTCTTATAGCCTTTAGGTTCTTATAGTCTTTAGGTTCCCATAGTCCCATAGTCTCGAAAGTCGGCGGCAACGAACGAAATGACAAAACGGAGACCAGAGAGAAAGAATCCGAGAATCAGAGATAATATTTATCGTCTATGGTTCATACAGCCTAGTCTGTATTTTTATAATTAGTTAAGATATTTTTATTTATTTTCAGTTTTAAGAGCAGATTAGATTATAAAATTGAGTATTGGTAATTACTACAATTAAATTCATTTTATTTAAGAAATATTATTAAATTATTAAAACCAATTATGGAATTTAGAAAAGCGACATCTATTGAGTCAGTTTAGAATTAATAAAATCAATAAGTTATGAAGTGTTAGCAAAGTAAGTATAGATGGCGTTACAGTCGCGATTTAGATATTAATTAAGAAAGAAAACTACAAAAATTTAATTAATACAGTAACGTACTAGCATAACGTTACACTCTTATACGGGCTCCATTTAAAGGCAAATGAAATGCGTTGTTAAGATTTTTGCGAGTGCTACCGACGCGAGTATATCGGTACTTTGGTTCAATTTCAGTCATATTGCTATTAATAAATTGTCTCTGTACATGTAAGTCACCAGTCTTCCAAAATCCATTAAAAATATAAAGTCTTTCTTGATTTGTGAATTTCTAAGTTCATCCGAATCAAGTGTGCCGCTTCTATTGCATTTTTCTCCGGGGGTGTAAGTTAAGATCCGCGAACTTCCTTTTTTTCGTCCTCTTACCGCCATCTTTACGTGGAGAAGCTTAAGGATACGGCTATATCATTTCTGGAGTGATGAAACCAGGTCAGGATGCCTCTGGACTGCCTCTCTGAACTGTTTCTTCTGTTCCAGGAGATATAATCTGTGACATATGTAAAGCTCCTATGGGCTGATCAATACCAGGTGCAGGGCTTTCAAGTATTCTTGGACTGCCTCTCTGATCAGTTTCCTCTGGATATGTAGTTATTGCCATATGTAAACCAGTGATAGCATTTGCTATCACGGGTTGAGGACGATTCGTGACTTCTGCACATTGGAAAAATATATTTTTTTACTGCTCGGTTCTCTAGGGATGTCACAAATTCTTCTTCCCGTATGTGTATGGTCCATGCTGCTAACTTATGAGCGGTATGTACTGAATAGGAGTGACGTGAGTTATCTTACGTGTTTGTGGAGATTAGGTGTCTGTTCTCCACCTGTGTCATATCGCTGATGACTTTTAGGAGAGGCAGCCCTTTGTATATGTATGAGTCCAGTTCAAAGGTTTCAGGAGGTATATATATATATATATATACACAGCATTTTTCTTGGATAATCAAAGCTGTAGTAGAAGGCACATATCCATACTCTCGATACCATTCTGAGATCCGTATAGGAAGTCCTCTTGGAAACAAATATTGTAATTCGTGCCCTTCTTTGCATAGTGAGTGGCGGTGTCAGATACTATCCGCAGCCAGGAGAGGATGTTGGGACTCCCGTTCCACATGGCACCACTACGCAAAGCGGGACAAGGCAATCGATGAGATAGCACACCTGAATAGACCCGAGCAGGAAATGGTTCAAGTTCTTCAAGTGTGAGAACAGTCTTCTCTTCAATCAGTACTTTCGAAAATCTCTGGAGCCCGGCGCTGCCTTTGACCCAACTGAGAAGCTCTAATAGCGTTTTTATATTTTCTATCATGCTTCCTACCTCTAGCACTTGAAGCGCGGCTCTACGTGTCCTTGGTTTGTGACCCGATGTATTGTGTGCGAGGTCCCCTCTCTAGGAAGCAGATTTTGTCGCGATTGCCAGACCATCCTATCAAGACAGATGATTTGATAGTGTCTGGATCTACGGAGGTCCAGGCGGCCAGCCTGAGCTTGTCAGTAGGGGTTGGTATTGTGATCCCTTCAAGCCAGATCTTTCAGAGTGTTTTCCTAGTCTTCTGTGATAGAACAGTCGCGCAAGGACAATCTTCTAACGTTTTTTCGAAAGGCCTCTGTTTAATGCGCATGTAGTACCTCGCTATTCTTTCTTCATAGGCCTGTATGGTGATAGTAAGAGACCTCTCATCTATCAATCTTGCAAATTTGCCTATTACCTTTTCTCTCACGCCTATGTTGGAGAGTTGCCATAGCTTGTAGAGAAGCTTTGGGTTTACTGGTTTTATAGCAAGCAGGTCGTTCTTTAGGCTCTCTTCCTCCTCATCTGCGGTTGTCCCGAATATTGCAGCCAGGCCTCTATTCTTACACACTGGTTCTAAATCTTGGACTTTTCAACAGATGTTTCATCATGCTTAATGTGTCTTGGGTTGCTCTGAGAGCAAACTGAGGATAGAGGACTGTTGGATAGCCCCCTATGGACCGGTTCATCAAAAGAAGAGTGGTCATCGATTCATCTGACATGAGTTGATACTTGGGATGATGCCGCCACAATGTCAGTGCTGCTTCAAATATGGTGATTATGTAAGCAGGTATGGCTGTGATGTCATCTCCTGCAATAGATGCTCCGCTTGAGAAGAGTCGTGCAATTACGGCTTTCAATGTATACACAGCTTGGTTGGCCTCACTGTTGAGTCTGGATGCCTACTTTATGGCACCACTCACGTGGACCCCATCCAAGAAGTATTTCCTTCCATACTTTAATAACGTGGTTTCTAACACTCTGAGAAATTGCTGGGTGTACATCTCGGGAGTCAATCCTCTCTCTGCCAGATAGGTCTTAGAGGGTATACGTAGGACAATTATTTGGTTATCACCTTGCCCTAATAATGAAGCTGTTGTATCACATATATGTGCAGTTCTCAGAATTATCAGTATTGTTGCTAGTGTCCATCCCTTTTGGCGTAACCCTTCTAGCCAGGCCTCCGGGCCGCGAACACACCGCAGTCCCTCACCTTCACAGGATCACCTTGGACATTCTGATCTGTCCTGAAATATCAGTGTTGATAACAGAGGGAAGGTGTGAGTGAAGCTGTACACATTCTTGAACCCGAATAAGTTGTCCAAGCTATGGAAGAGCGACTCAAGCAACAACGCTCTAAAATGAGTGCACCAGGAAGAAAAAATCAATAATGATGTTTATATATTCATGTCCTTCTCCCGGACAGCTCATACATCATACGAATTAAGTCAGCTGTTCTTCTGAGAGTGTTATTGACTGATGTTTTATATAACGAAAAATGATAAAGGTAACTCCCATTACACAGCATTTTTCTTGGATAATCAACGCTGTAGCAGAAGGCACATATCCATACTCTCGATACCATTCAGAGATCACTGCTAATCCGTATTATCCGTTTTTTTTTATTATATTCAGAATTAGTGCTTGACTACGCTCCACCTGATGGTAAGTGGTAACGCAGTCGTAGATGGAGCCGCACTAATTCAATAGCCACCTATTCACTCTTGTCTAAAAGACAACCATATTGTAATCGGATGGAAACTCTGACGCATTTTCACAGGCAGGCTTTTCCAATCCTTAGCCGCACGTATAATAAATGACGAAGCAAAACGCTTCGTCCGGACGGGTGGAATGGCCACGACATAAGGATTGAAGCCAGCCGTTCGTCGGGTAAAAAAACGAGTTTTCAACATGTAGTATGTGTATGTAGTGAAATAAAATTGCCAAATTATACTTACTAGCTAAGTACCCCAAGCTTGATGCTACTGTTTGACTAAACACTTGTGTGGCATATTTGACTTTTTGTTTATTTATTTTTTCTGAATTTATATGAGCTTCATATTTTGTATTTCAGATTTTTCGTCAATTAATTAGTAAGTATACCTTTAGTTAGGTGAGAAGCGTCATATAATGGAACGGACATGAAGATAGAATAATAACAACTTAATAACAATACATGTATTTAAGAGCGTGGTGCACATGCGAGCCCTAGTGAGAGACTGACTATAAATTTTAACACAATCAAATTTAAAAATGAAAAAAGAATATAAAACTAAATTAGCTTATTATTTTCTTTTGCAAAAAATATTGTTATTATTATTACCTACATGTTTTTTATAATTAATATCAATATTACCCTTTGCTTACATCTATCACCAAGTATAATTTTTCGAACTTAAACTGTTTACGTATTTATCTAAATTTTCCACTTGCACAATTTGAATTAATATAATTATGTGATTACATGTACACTTGCACTTTATATAGACGTACACTGAAGTTGAAAAACCAACATATCTTAAGTTGTCCTAACATATTATACTGCAGCAGTTAAATCTGGCATATATACTCTGCATTTCCTTCCTTATTATCCCTCTAAAGGGTCTAGCCGGATAAGCATAACGAATCTGCCCCCAAATGGGAACCTATATCGAACCTTATGTTTAAATATCTGCTTGATGTACAAATACGATTAATGTACACATCGCGACCAGATTCCGTTTTGTACCTGAGATATGGGTAAAAATAACCGTACGCATGACTATTATTCAAAGTAGTATATCTCAAAAACTAATTACGTTAGATCAGTGAGACTAATGCGAGGCTTTAGAGTACATGACATACTATATCATATATTTTTTATAAATTTTTTGAATAATTTTTTCCTAAAAAAATTGAAAAAATAAACAAATATTTTTTATTTTTGTGTTTTCTGATACTTACAATCACAGAAATAATATATGTTATGCTCCTTTATGTGCACTATTACTCATAAAAATCACGTACGGAAAAAGTTGGTGTAACACTTCGAAAAAAAATCAAATGTGATTTACGCCTTATGGTATACCGTTGTACTATAAGGCCCACAACAACGCACAAGGCACCAACTTATTTTAGAACATAGGTAATTATTTTTAAAAGATGAAATTATTGTTCAGAAAGAGAAGAAAAGACAACCAGTATTAATTTTTATTATTAACACCATTTTTATTTCTTTACGAGTTTAATCAAAATATAAGAAACAAAAAAAAATAAACAATCGTCATTGTTGTAATTAATTTCAACTCGAATACTTTCAGTTGCAAACAATTTGAGTAGACCTCACCAGAACGCACAATTTTGGACAAAGTTTGTCCTTATGACAAATAATAAATAATAGCCGCTGTATGAGAACAGCGTCCCATTAAGCAGTTGTCATTGGGGCAATAACGGACAATATTGTTGTAATCACATGCCTTGATTTTACTTCACATTGAAATGGAATTTCAATATAATCACCATTCATATATTTCATATAATCACCATTCATATATTTCATATATACTCGTAAAATCACTATCACTAAGTACAAATATGCAAAGTCTATCGTATTTACATTCACTATATCTCCGATAGTAATAATTACGACAGTATTCTCTGTCATTGCTGTTATTGCCCCAATGACAACTGCTGCTGTTCTCATATAGCAGCGCAATTCCCGCGGCTCCGCCCGCATTCTAATAACTTTTAAAAATAGGGATGGTGGTAGAAAACATAAAAAAAATTATTAAAAACTTGGTCTAAAAATAAATAAGGGTTCCGTTTTTTCCTTTTGAGGTACAGAACCCTAAAAAAAAGATCTGAAGAAGGCCACCCATATCGCCTAGGCCCTAGGGGATTAAAAAATAGTCTAAGACTTATTCTGAGACCTACCAAATATACACAGACAATTTCATAAAAAATGGTTTTGGAAGAGTTCGATAACAAAGACCGTGACACGAGATTTTTATATATTAAAAGAAGAAGATTTGTCATAAAGACGAACTTTGTCCAAAATTATGCGTTCTGGTGAGGTCTACTTAATTTATTTGCTACTAAAAGTATTCAAGTTGAAATTAATTACAACAATGACGATTGTTTATATATTTTTTTTCCCATATTTTGACTAAACACGTAAAGGAATAAAAGTGGTGTTAATAATAAAAATGAATGCTGGTTGTCTTTTCTTCTCTTTCTGAACAATAATTCCATCTTTTAAAAATAATTACCTATGTTCTAAAATAAGTTGGTGCCTTGTGCGTTGTTGTGGGTCTTATAGTGCAACGATATACGGTATAAGGCGTAAATCACATTTGATTTTTTTTCGAAGTGTTACACCAACTTTTTACATACGTGATATTTATGAGTAATAGTGCACATAAAGGAGCACAACATATATTATTTCTGTGATTGTAAGTCTCAGAAAACACAAAAATAAAAAATATTTTTTGTTTATTTTTTCAATTTTTTAGGAAAACATTATTCTAAAAAATTATAAAAAATATATGATATAGTATGTAATGTACTCTAAAGCCTCGCATTAGTCTCACTGATCTAACGTAATTAGTTTTTGAGATATACTACTTTGAATAATAGTCATGCGTACGGTTATTTTTTCCCATATCTCAGGTTCAAAACGGAATCTGGTCGCGATGTGTACATAAATCGTATTTGTACATCAAGCAGATATTAAAACATAAGGTTCGATATAGGTTCCCATTTGGGGGCAGATTCGTTATGCTTATCCGGCTAGACCCTTTACTTCGGCAATATACTCGTATGTATATCCCAAATAATGTTATGCTGTAAGGATTATTAAAAAAATCCGAAATATATATCCATTTTATAGTCGAGAATTTGTGAAGATGAGTTATTATTTCCTTCCTTTTGGGCCATTATTACTTTTTCCTTTTTCTTCTTTACTCTGATTACAACCCATAACTTTATTTCATTTATTTTTTTCAGTCGGCGACACCAATATGTGGCGGACATAAAGATAGAATAATAAGAACTTAATAATAATTTATTTATTTAAGAGCGTATTGTACATGCGAGACCTAGTGAGAGACTGGCAAGCATTTCTTTCAATAGATCGATCTGTCTCTAATACTCGTTATATGATCCGATGCATAATACAATAGGTACAAATACTATTGCAAATTTTTTTGTAGGCCTTGTTATGACCTATAACTTTCTAAAACTTAGTTTTAATATATTCCTCAAGTTTTGGAAAGAGTTATAATAGTCACAGACGATCGAACTTGGTGCGGAGCGCACCACGAACCGCACGGTGCGATCTACACAACAGACGATCGCACCAGACTTCGAACCGTCCAGTCGTATCGTGCTAGCGTTGCGTGAACACGTCTCCTCGAAATGCCGCCCATTCTATCAAAACAAGCCAAAATTGCTTTAGTTGCGGCAGCTATCGTTACTACATCGCCGTTATATAACCAACGAAAAAGAAGAAAAGAATGGGCAAAATTTTATCTCAGAAACAGACAACGGTACAGTCATATGAATCTCATTAAAGATCTCGATGATAAAGATTTTCGTATATATCTTCGAATGAGTTCCGAAGCATTTATTGAATTGTTGGATCTTGTGAAATCGCATATAACTAAATCCGATACAGTTATGCGACAAGCTGTGAGTGCTGAAGAGAGATTGGTGGCTACTTTAAAATTTCTAGCGTCAGGTAGAGAATTCAGAGAACTTAAATTCAGCACTAGTATATCGTCACAGTTACTATCAGAGATAATACCAGAGACTTTTTTTTTTTTTTTTTTTTATGGGACAAAGGGGGCAAACGGGCAGGAGGCTCACCTGATGGTAAGTGATCACCTCCGCCCATAGACATCTGCAACACCACAGGGCTTGCAGATGCGTTGCCGGCCTTTCAGGAAAGGGAGGGAGGGAGGAGGGAGAAGGACGGGAGTAGGGATGGGTAGTGGGCCTCCCGGACTCTCACTTACCGAACGAAACGCGACAGCATAGCTGCCACTTCACGCCGGTCTTCTGTGAGAGAGTGGTACTACACGGGGCGTGCCGGCCCATTCGGCTGCTACCCGAAGGTAACAAGCATGGCACTACCACTTGAAAAACTTGTGAAGCAATCTATACAGTGCTCAAAAACTATATGAAGGTATGTATAATTTATATTATATAAATAATACTAACTCCAATCACATTTTTTTATTTATTCATTAAATTAAAAAAACAAAAACATGAAAAGTAGGTACTTACTACTATTTAAAACGACTTCAAAAAAAAGGAGGTTATTTCAAAGTTATTTATTTTTGTAGGTTATGTAGTTTTTTTTTGAAGTCAGTTACATTTTTTAAAGTTTATTTTTATTTTTTAAATATCAAATATTCATGAATGTCAGCTCCTTTTCCCCTAAAAACGTTCTGCTGGCGCATCTCAGAAGGACTGTTATTTGAAGGTGGTGGAACAATGGCATATTCTAATAGTTCATCTATGGGTAATGATTGTGAATGCTGTGGTGATGGCGATGGTGATGATGATGGTTGGTAATGAGGTGGATGTGGATGTGGATGTGAATGCTGTAGTGATGGTGATGGCGATGGTGATGATGATGGTTTGTATTGAGATGGATGTGGATGGGAATGCTGTGGTGATGGTGATGGTTGGTATTGAGATCCTTGTGAATGCTGTGGTGATGGCGATGGTGAAGGTTGGTATTCAGATGGATGTGAATGCTGTAGTGATGGTGATGGTTGGTAATGAGACGGATGTAAATGTTGTGGTGATGGCGATGGCGACGGTGATGGCTGGTATTGAGATCTATGTGAATGCTGTGGTGATGGCTATTGAATTAAAATTTTATGTCTTGGCTGTATGCAAAAGGTCTTTGCCTGTCTAGTTTTTTTTTGTAACTTAAGATAGCGCCACTTCCTTTTTCCGTGGTTCTTGGCGTCTGTTGCTTGTAACGTGTACAAACGTGTTTAATATAATAAAGTTATATTCAGTGAAATCTTATTTAATATCCTAATCTCAATTGGTTATGGGCCCAGGTCGACGTGAATGGGCAGTAAGATATTAAATAAAGAGCAGAAAAAGCCAGTAAAGTTCGAATTACATTTTGACAGTAGAAACGCGTGCAAGCGTTAACCTAAAAAGATACAAATTACAATGGAGTTTGGAAAGACGATGAGCCTAGAAAAATTTGACGGAACAAATTTTAAGCAATGGAAATTTCAAATAAAGTGTGCCCTCCGCGCAAAAGGATTGGATATATATATGCCAAAACCAGAAGGAAATGTGACTCAGTGGCTTAAGGATGATGGGATGGCAATGTTCATTTTAACATCGGCTATGGATTTAAATCAAATATCACTTATTGAAAATTGCGAATCAGCATATGAGGTGATGACCAAGCTTGAGTCCATATATGAACAGAAATCTGAGTTGACTAAAATGATGATACATGAGCGTTTTTATCAATATAAAATGTCTCACACAGATAGCGTTGCTCAGCATATAGCTAAAGTAGAAACATTGGCAAAACAACTAAAAGAGAGTGGAGAGGTTATTAGTGATACTGCCGTCATTACTAAAATATTGAGTACACTACCTAACAAATATAGGTCTCTACGCCAGGCTTGGATGTCACTCGATTCACACAAACAAACCATACAAAACTTAACGGCTCGCTTGTTAGATGAGGAGGCCAGCTTGAATGTAGAAGAAGAGAATGAGACTGCTTTATTAGTGGCAAAACAAAATACAAAGAAGAAAACTCTTCCATTAATAAAAACAAGTAAAGAATCAAGTATGCTAGCTTTTAATGTAGAAAATTCAGATTGGAATAATAATGACAAAGCTTCACTATGGATATTAGACAGTGGTGCCTTAGCTCACATGTCTTATGAACGTGAAAATTTTGTTGAATTGTATGAGTACACAGGATATCCATTGAAACTAGGAAATCAAGAAACCATAGAAGTGATTGGCCAAGGAAATATTTTAATAGACAAGTGTGTCAATGGACAGTGGGAGACATGTATCCTGAAAAATGTTCTTTATGTACCTAAATTGAGAAGAAACCTATTCTCTGAAGGAGTAGTGACTAGACAAGGATATAACATTATAAAAAAACATACTGATGCTTTGATTTACAAGGACAATAAAGTTGTGTTGTGTGCATCTTTACAAAGCAATAATTTATATGAACTAAAAGTGAAAACAATTCAGAATCCAGTGTGTTATGTAGTGCAAAAATTAGATCTTAAAACATGGCATGAACGTTTAGGACATTTAAATATTAAAGAAATACAGAAAATGTGCAAAAACAATGTGATTAGTGGTGTGGACTTATCAGACTGTGACAAATTTGTATGTGAGGCTTGTGCTTATGGCAAGCATGCTCGTCAACCATTCCAAAAATCAAACAGAGAACCGCAGCAACCAGGTGATGTTGTATACAGTGATGTATGTGGACCACTTAATGTGCCTTCCATACAAGGTATGAAATATTTTGTTATTTTTAAAGATGCTGCTACAAGTTTTAGATATGTCTACTTTCTAAAGAATAAATGTGATGTGTTAAATTGTTTTAAAAAATATAATTCAATGATTAAAAACAAGTTTTCACATAGTGTCCATATTTTACACTCCGATAATGGCGGAGAATACACTAGCAAAGATTTTAAAGATTATCTGCACAGTGAGGGTATTTTTCATGAGCTCACTGCCCCTTATACGCCTGAACAGAATGGGCGGGCAGAAAGAGAAATCAGAACAATAGTTGAAAGTGCCAGATCTATGCTTTATGCCCGGAAAGTACCACTGAATCTATGGGCAGAAGCAGTCAATTGTGCTGTGTATTTATTAAATCGTACATCGTCAAGTCAGACACCCAATATTACACCTATACAGTTATGGAATGGTGTTAAGCCTAGTTTGGATCATGTTAGAGTATTTGGATGTGAAGGATATGTTCATGTGCCGGATCAGCTGAGAAAGAAGCTTGATAGTAAAAGTTGTAAAATGATACTAGTTGGATATGATAATACAAATTATAGAATGTATGATCCAATCACAAAAAGAATTACAATATCAAGAAATGTTATTTTCCATGAACAGAAGTGTTCTGAATTAAAATCTAATGAGGCTCAAATTTTTGTATGTGATGATGATGAAAACAATATCAAAATAATGATAGATAACACTGAGATGGACACATGTGATCAGAGTTATGGAAGTGATGACAGCACACATACTGCCATTGAAGAAAGTGATGAGAGCTATGAACCTTCACAACAAATTGATCTTTCTAACATAGATCGGTCAAATATTACTCTGCGACCGCGCAGAAATAAATTTTTTGAAGCAAACATAATGGAGTTGGATGTACCCATTACTTATAAAGAAGCAATTAATAGTAAAGAGTGTGATATGTGGCTGGAAGCCATAAATGAAGAATTAGAAGCTCATCGTACCAATAATACCTGGAGTTTTGTGGATAACGAAAATCAGAGAACTATAACTTCAAAATGGGTTTTTAATATCAAAAGAAATCAAAATGGTGAAGTAGAAAGATATAAAGCTCGACTTTGTGCCCGTGGTTTCTCACAAATTGAAGGAATAGATTACAATGAAATTTTTTCACCTACTACTAGATATGAATCAATAAGAATAATATTATCTATCTCTGCTGAATATAATTGGAATCTAAGGCAATTAGATGTTAAGACTGCTTTCTTGTATGGAGAATTAGAAGAGAACATTTATATGGAAATTCCAGATGGAGTAAAAGCACCAGAAAATAAAATATGTAAATTAAACAAGTCCTTGTATGGTCTAAAACAAGCATCTCGCTGCTGGAATCATAAATTTACGACTTTTTTATTGAAATTTGGTTTTGTTCAGTCGCAAGCAGACAATTGTGTGTTTGTAGGTAATTTTAATGGTGTTAAAGCTTTGTTAATTTTATATGTAGATGATGCTTTGGTTATGTCTCAATCAAACAAAACCTTAGATGAAATTATAAGTTATTTAAAGCAAGGATTTAATATCAAAGAATTAATTTTAAGTCGTTTTGTTGGTTTAGAAATTTTAAAAACTGATCATTGTGTTTGTATAAGTCAAAAACAATATATTGAACAGATAATTAATAAGTTTAATATGAGTACTGCAAACCCTTGTAATACACCTGTTGATGTGAATGTTCAGTTAACAAAAAAATATTGATAACATTAAGGTTAATTTTCCTTACAGAGAAGCCATAGGGTCATTATTGTTTTTATCTACGGCAACTAGGCCGGATATTTCATATGGTGTAAATCTATTAAGTAGATATGTTAATAATCCAGGTATACAGCATGTTAATCAACTTAAGAGAATAATTAGATATCTTATTAAAACTAAAGATTTATGTATAAAGTATCAAGGTCATGAAAACTTAATTGGATATTCAGATTCAGATTTTGCTGGAGACTTAGATACTAGAAAATCAACTACTGGTTATATTTTTATGTTAAATGGTGGACCTATATCATGGTGTAGTCAGAAACAACCTTGTATCGCCTTATCAACAACTGAAGCTGAATTTATGGCCGGCTGCGAAGCTGCTAAAAATCTTTTGTGGCTAAGACAATTTTTCACAGAAATTAATATCACTCAGAATAATATAACATTGTGTATTGATAATCAAAGTGCTATTAAATTAATAAATAATCCTATTTATCATAAAAAGACAAAACACATTGACGTTAAATTTAATTTCATTAGAGAAAAGGTTAAAGAAAAACTAATTTTTATTAAGTATGTGCAAAGTTCAGATCAACTGGCTGATATTTTAACTAAAGCTCTACCTACTGTTAAGTTTAGATGTTTAAGAGATGAAATATTGTCACCTATGTAAGTATTGTTATTTTTTTTTGTTAAACTTAAAGCAGGCAAATATATTATGTTTTTGTTTATATAAAATTTAGTGGGAGTATTGAATTAAAATTTTATGTCTTGGCTGTATGCAAAAGGTCTTTGCCTGTCTAGTTTTTTTTTTGTAACTTAAGATAGCGCCACTTCCTTTTTCCGTGGTTCTTGGCGTCTGTTGCTTGTAACGTGTACAAACGTGTTTAATATAATAAAGTTATATTCAGTGAAATCTTATTTAATATCCTAATCTCAATTATGGCGATGGTGATGGTAGGTATAGCGACTGTCGTGGGGTTAAGTAGTAACGTGAATTTATGGATATTGAAGTTTCTAAATTAAGTTCGCCTAATTTTGCGTAAAAAAACAGTTCTCCAATTAATTTCTCACAAATTAATCTTTGCATTTTTGGTAACTCCTTAAGCTGGGAGGCCACCGAGTGTCCAAAAGCATCAGCTGACGTCAATTCCGATGAGCTGTTGGCATTCATTAACTGTTTGGCGGACTCTAATAGCTCTTCTTGTTTCTTGAAGATATCACTTTGTCGTTTAATTGAAGATTTTTCCTTTTTTGTTACAGGTCCCTGAAACAGAAGATGCTTGGTTAGAAATAGCAACAGATTTTGAAAGAAAGTGGCAGTTCAGTCATTGTGTGGGTGCCATTGATGGTAAACACGTCATCATCGAAAAGCCACCAGGGACTGGTTCATTATATTACAACTACAAAGGAACATTCAGTGTAGTTTTACTTGGTATCGTAAATGCCAATTACGAATTTATTTACGTGAATGCAGGAGCAAATGGCAGTGTTTCTGATGGCGGAGTATTTAAACATACAGTTTTTCACGAAAAATTACTGAATAATCAATTACATTTACCAACACCTTCTGCCTTGCCCGCATCGGATCTTGTTGCCCCATATTGTTTTGTTGCAGATAACGCATTCGCAATTAATGAAAACCTTTTAAAACCATACCCACAGAGAAATTTGACACATGACAAAAGAATTTATAACTACAGATTATGCAGAGCTAGAAGAATTGTCGAAAATACATTTGGTATTTTAGCTGAACGTTTTAGAGTATTTAAAAAACCCATACAAATAAATGTCAAAAATGTACCAAAAGTGATAATGGCATCATGCGCATTACACAATTATTTGAGGAAAAAGTCTTGCAACTACATGACAAGGAATTGTGTCGATTTGGAGGACACTGAAAAATATACATTCCGGCCAGGAGACTGGCGACAAAATGACAACTCTGTGAGCGTTAATAGAACAGAAAGGCAACGCACTGCAGATGGTAATTCTGTTAGGCAAATATTTACAGAATACTTTAACAATCAAGGGCGTGTTAATTTTCAAGAAAGAATGATTAATGTACTGAATATTTAATGCTTACCTCAATAGATGAATTATTAGTAGTTTCAAAGTTGTCTAGTATTTCAGACGTCGGGTTCGTCTTTTCGTGCAGAAAACTTAGGTATTCGTAGTACCACAATGCCGGGACATGTAAATCTTCCACTCCAGCGCCACTAGTTTTGCTAGATTCTACCTAAAAACAAATATCATGACGAATAAATAATAAATATTATACCTACTTCGTTATTAAGTAAGTACCTACCCAATAAAAAGTAATAATAAAAATATCATCTGCTTTATTTTATTTCTCACCTTATTCCGTTCTCGTCTATAGGCAGCTCTGAGATGTTCTATTTTTTTTCTTAATATCGGTTATAGTTGCAAGGGGGTAATATGTCTTCCACTTTTCTAAAAGAATTTCAAATGCTTGATTGCGTGCATCTTTATTACAATAAAGGCTATGAGTGGTATTCCACAAACATGGAAAGTCTTTATACAACTCCAACAGCTCTATAATCGCTCTTTTCTCGTTACTAACGTTGTGTTCTTGGCGTCGCTCCGAATCCATTTTTGTGAACGCGCAGCGACGTGTTGCGCGTACGATAGCACAATAGCGACTAAACCGACATGTGGTTCGGTGCGCCGTCCACACGATCGAATCGGTGCGGTACGCACCGCGTTCGATGTGCAAGCGCTCCGAACCAGCCGTACCGATATTAATAATAATAATGTCCGCCGGACCGTGCGCCACACGATCGTATTTGGTGCGGAGCACACCATGTTCGTGGTGCGCTCCGCACCAAGTTCGATCGTCTGTGACTGCTTTTAGCAAAATTTTGTGGGGTCCTCCTTATTTAATAAACCAGTTATTGTGTTTTTCCCTAGAAATTAAAGACTTTACTTTAGTAAAAGGTACTTTTAATGTTGTTTTGTTGTAATAACGTATTAATATACAATTAAGTTCAAATCAGTTCAGTACTCCTAGAGTCACATTGATGCTCTAAGTTTTTGTTTTAATATGTCCTGACAAAAATATGCATTGCGAGTGAAACTTAGTAAATAGATATTTGATATTGTAGACTTTTCTGTATGGCTTTTTAAGGCCTACAATTCCTTTCTACATCGTTTTGATGTATCTCTTAAGGGTTAAGCCACCGCTAGCTTTCCAAGGACGACTCAATAAAACCAATTATTTTGTGTTTGTATTATCTGTGGAAATGGAATATTGTCCTTCAATAAAAAGTACCCTTAGTCATGAGACCCGAGTAATAAGTTATCTCTACACAAAATTTGGTAAAACTCGTTCACATCCCTATATAATTGAAATGTCAAATATTTTAATCGGATTGAGTTTTGAAACATAATATGTCAAAATAAAATGTCATTTAAATAAAATGCACTAAGAAGTATTAATCCATCTCGCTAAGATCAGGGTAAGGGACCACTCACTATGTGAGTGTGGTCTGGATGAAGACTCTGCCTCCCACATCCTCTTTAATTGCCCCAAACTCCTTCGTCACCTTTATGATGCTCTTCCTTTCAAGGTCCCCCGTCCCCTTAATGTTCAATGTTTGTTGATGTTTGTGTAAAGTCCCTTTTGTACATTTTTATGTAAATATGTTAAATATAATAAAATTAAGCTTTAATAGTAGTAAGTTGTCTCTACCTAGCCTTTATAGACTATCAAAAAGCATTCGACTCTATACTGCATAACTCCATATGGGAAGCTTTGAAAGAAAACAATATAAATGATACTTATTGTAACATAATAAAGAATATCTACGAGAGAAGCACAAGTAGAGTCAGTTTGGAAACCAGTGGTCCAGTGATAAAAATAAGAAGAGGAGTGAAGCAAGGCGACCCTTTATCTCCCAAGCTGTTTATTGCCGTACTAGAGATGATATTCAAAAAACTCAACTGGAAAAATCTCGGTATCAGAATAAATGACAAAGACCTTAGCCATTTACGTTTTGCTGACGACATCATATTATTTTCAAATTCAAGCTCTCAACTAGAACAGATGATACACCATCTACAGGTAGAAAGTATGAGTGTGGGACTAGAAATGAATCTAGAAAAAACAAAACTGATGACAAATACCTTAAAACCACCTATAAAGATAAGAAATAAAACGCTCGAATATGTAGATACGTATATATACCTCGGCAAACAAGTTTCATTCCATAAGAACAACAACATAGAAGAAATATCCAGAAGAATTAACATATCTTGGCAAAAATACTGGGCTCACAGAGAAATAATGAAAGGCGACTTGCCCCTTTCTCTTAAAAAGAAAATAATGGACAGTGGCATCCTTCCGTGTCTAACTTATGGTTCACAAACATGGACATACACAAAACAAGCAAAAGAAAAAATTAGAATATGCCAAGCAGCCATGGAAAGATCCATTCTAGGTATTAGGAAGAAAGAAAAAATAAATCACACCAAGATAAGAGAAAAAACAAAATTATTAGATTCCCTACTGCACTCTATGAAATTAAAATGGAAATGGGCAGGACACCTAGCTAGAATGGAAGATGACCGGTGGACGAGCCGTGCCGTGACATGGGATGGACCTAAAGGAAAAAGAAAACGTGGAAGGCCAGTGAGAAGATGGGTTGATGACATCAAAGAAATAGCGGGAGACAAATGGCAAACAAAAGCAAGAGACAGAAAACAATGGTGCAAAATGGAGGAGGCCTTTACCCTACAGAGGGGTTCTCATTTAAATAAATAAAAAATAATAATAAATATTTTTACATAACAAACATGATAATAATTTTGCATAATAAACATATTAATATATTATAAACATAATAATACTAATAAGATATTTGCTAATTAAATAATAAATATGAAATTAATAAATTGAATTGTATAAGTATTATGAATTAAAAAACTCTTAAAAATATGTATTATAATAATAAATGAAATATATTGTTTACTATGCATGAAAAATTGGTATATTATAATTATTGTAAAACAAATTGCATGTCAAAAATGAGAAATAATAAAAGGCTTTTTATTATTTATTATTTATTTAGTAGTAAGTTGTAAATTAGTAGTAGTAGTTCATTAACATGTGTTTGTACAAATTAGTAACTAACCTTTATGCTGTTTATATGTTTTTAGGTGGAGTTATTAATAAAAAAAAATCTTACTATTTAATACTGTGAATCCAGTCTTTTTGTGGAATATATTAAATTTCACCGGCCAATCTCGAACGTGACTTCTCCATTCAACGTGACATTGGCGAAGTAATTTGTGCTCAACCGGCACGCATTGAAGCCAACAAATCAATCATTCCCAAAACAACTTTCTACCCCTTTTTAACCCCATTCGGCAATGAGTTTCAATAAATTACGAATTATCCCATTACCCATACAGGCGTTGTCCCCCGTCCCGTACAGGCTTTGCCCCCCTTTTTCACTCCCTTAGGAGTAGGAGTTTACCAATGAACCCTGTAAATTATATTTATAATATGAACTTATAAAAATGGCATAGCAGTGAACTGATCAATAGTTTCATAAGCCAATTGTACTTATATATTTGTTCTTAGTAGAGTCGGGTAGAAATAATAAATATTTTTATTTACTTACAACTAAAAAAAATCAGACATTTAATTAAATAAGTATTAACAATCATTAACAACATAAATATTTATTTTAACACAAGTTATGTTTGGAGGCAGCCAGGGGATGTAGAGAAACTCAAATTAACTTTCATATTAATTTATTAACTATAAATTCTTACTAACTACTATAGTCTACGTAAGTGACTATTGATCAATGTTAGATCAATTGTGTGTACGGAAGCGAACCAGTAATGCCTTTTTATACTACATTTCTTGTAGGAAGTTGTGGATTTGGCATACATTGAATGTAGGTAACTGCTTCGCTTGCACCTGCGGCCGGCGGCGTCGTTAGGTCACGGCTACGCGTGATTTGTAGGGCGATGCTTATGCGGCGATTTTCGTAGCACCTCCCCCCGTAGCACGGCGACCATTGAAGGATTTATCCGAAATGGTCGCTGGCAGGCATCTGGGATCGACTCTTACTTGGTTGGGACTAGTACTATTGGTTTCAATGCTGTGGGTGCGGTTTTCTTCGGTTCTATCGTTTCTATCTTTCACGCGTATCCGGCGGTACACTAGGGTGGCGATAAGTGCACATGTGCCTGACAGTATGAGGTACATTGGTATAGTTGTGTGGTATATAACCGGATCGGTGAAGTTGTCCAGATGGATGGAAGACTGGGTTACTATCTCATTGGCCAAAGTGTGAAGTTTTTGTAGATTCTGAGAGGTAAAGGTAAGCTTCGGATGTCCTTTAGATCTTACTTCGTTATACGTTATATGGTTATGGGCATTTCCATTATTCTTATGACGTGTCGCTTGATATGATCATTAGAGTTGATGATGGCAAATGTGGGTGCTCTCAGGTTGCAGTTCGATGGGATAACAGCTAGGTAACTGCCTTGTAGAGTCCGGTATTCTTCTTGTCCGCAAGATGTTTTCACTTTGGTTGGTACAGGAAAGCTCAGGGTGTCTGTCATCTAATGCTTCCAAGGCTTCGTTGGTTAGAATTACCGGTGTAAGTTTACAGAAAGGTTGAAGTTCTTCAAGAGTAATGAACTGCTGGACACAGTCAGATTTGTCTTGGATCCTTAGTTAGGTTTCGACTCACAGAGGAATAGTGAATTTGTCTTCGGACATTCTGTCTCTATGTACTTATAATCTTTACTAGAGAGTGCTATGAATAGAGAGGGTGGAATCAGGGTTTCATTATTTTTATTAGGTACAAGGGACAGCTTATAAAAGTCGTAGCTTATGGGGATGACGATAGGAACTTTTATTACTATTAATATTTATTTATCTTTATAAAAATAACCTAATTTAATTACTTCATAAAAATACCTAAATTCTATATTAAGTATTTCTGTACACTCTTCGGGATGTACGTCGGAGCGATATGAAATGAAACTGCCAGGACAGCTACAATTTGACTTTAATTAGACAAACTTACATATCGCCCAGGTGGCGGCAAAACGTTTCGACCATCAGGCTAGCGGATGTTACGGCAGGAAAAGAGAGAGAGTACATTACGTGCATCGACTTATATAGGCTAGCCCTGGCCATAGATATTACAATAGATAATAAATCACACTTTGCTACAGATAATGGTTATGGCTTATAGATCATAAATTTACTTCAGATATTCACACTTTACTACAGATAATTGTTATTACTTATAGATAATAATTTACACTTTACACAGATAATATAAACTAGCAACTAAAGGCGCTCTGACGCCTTAACATCCTCCCGCCCGTTGAAAGCTCGCTTTCAACAAGCCTGAAGCTCATCGGCCGTAGGTAACGGACAGATGCGGGTCAATGGCCTCCTGACGCAGCCTCGGATTGTGGTGATGTCTGCAACTCTCGATATGCCGTCAGGACCAGGAAACAGCTGTGACACCCGACCAAGGTGCCAGCTTAAGGGAGGAGCGTTTTCCTCAGACAGGAGGACCAGGTCTCCGATTTTTAGCTGAGCTGTGTTGCTTCGCCATTTTGTTCTTTGCTGCAGCTCGGAGACATATTCTTTCTGCCACCTCTTCCAGAAATGCTACCTGATGATTTCCAGGCGCTCGTAGCGTTTCCTCTGGCTGTCGCCGCCGTGCGTAGGTGCGGAGTCTGGTAGCGCTGTTAGCGGCCTACCGATGAGGAATTGCCCTGGAGAGAGGAAGAGAAGGTCGTTAGGAGAGGATGACAAAGGACACAAGGGACGACTATTAAGTATTGCCTCCACTTGTGCAAACAATGTAGATATCTCTTCAAACGTTAAATTAGAATTTCCTATTACTCGGCGCAAGTGATGCTTGGCCGACTTTACCCCGGCCTCCCAGATGCCGCCGAAGTGAGGAGCGTAAGTTGGTATGAACTTGAACCTAATTCCCTGCTGACTTGCAAAATCAAATATAGGTTCCCTGTTTTGCATTACGAAATTACCTATCTTCTTCGCGGCGGCTACAAAATTGCGACCGTTGTCGCTGAATATTTCCGCTGGCTTGCCCCTACGCGCAATAAATCGTCTGAGCGTCATTATAAAAGCATCTTTAGATAGATCGCTTACCGCCTCAAGATGTACGCACTTATAACGCAAACATACAAAAATGCACAAATAACATTTAATTAAACGGCCTCCACGACCTTTACGGTTGAGAATGAGAAAGGGGCCAGCGAAGTCTAAACCAACAGATATAAATGGGAAACCAGGATTTACTCGCTCCGAAGGTAATTTACCCATCTTCGGACATAATGTTTTACCTCTTAGGCGACGGCACGTCACACAATTGTTGACAGTGCGTCTTGCTAAATTTCTACCACTAATGGGCCATATCACCCCTCTAACAGTAGCTAACAATAACTGGGGACCCGCATGCATAGAAGTGATGTGTTCTCTGTCAAAATATAATTTGGTTAGTCTATGCTTAGAATGAAGTAGTATAGGATGCTTCCTATCGTAAGCGCATAAGGATGCATCTATGCGGCCACCGACACGGATTAGCCCTGCTTCGTCAATAAATGGAGATAGAGATAATATTTTGCTTTTGCTAGTTAACGGTTTATTGTTTACCATTAACTCATACTCTAGACTGAATGATTCCCTTTGAGCTATTAAACAAAGTGAGTGAAATGAATTACGCAGCTCATCCGGGGATAACCCACCTAAACATTTACATTTCGGGTTTTTTAAATTAAAAATAAATCTCTGAACATACGCAACGGTTCTTTGCAATCTTGTAAATGATGAGTATTTGTTAAAATCGATTATAGATTCGCGTGTTACACATATATGAATTTTTATCTCAGGTAAACTATCACATTTAACCCCTTCTAAAGAAGGCTATTCGTCTTCGTCCCTTTCTAAAAACTGTGGACCGGACCACCATAAATTAGTGGAAGCCAGGACCTTTGCGCTTGAACCTCTAGAAATCAAGTCGGCTGGATTCAGATCGGTAGGTACGTATCGCCACGATGACGCTTCGGTTAGCTCTAATATTTCGTTGGTGCGGTTGGCTACGAACACCTTTAGTTTGGCTAAATCGCTATTTATCCAACCTAGTACTACGCTAGAGTCGCACCAGTGTACTATCCTCGATGGCTTATACCGTAATGATTCTAATACCGACTTGCAAAGTCTAGCTGCTAGCAACGCGGCGGACAGCTCAAGGCGCGGAATTGTTACTGGCTTTAACGGAGCCACCTTTGATTTAGCGCACAATAATTTAACGCTACCTTTATTAATAGATTTTAATAATAAATTTCTTTTGAATCTTTTTTTTTAAGTAATGAAAGCGTCTTTTAGCCAATGGGAAAGTGTCTCCCAAGCAGTCAGGGGTAACCGCTAGAGGCAATCTAACCACAAACCTGCCTAGCTCATTCTCACGCGTGTATTTAACGAAATGGCTCTCACAATATTTGTCTTTTTCACTGGCAATTCGTTTTACTGGAACTTCTTCTAGTTCCCAAAATTTTGACAATAAATTTTCAATGTTGCCCACATCGGCATGGACTATAGCTTGATTACAATTAGTGTGCCTTGAAATTTTAGACCTAGGTGAGCTTACACAATGCATAGGACCTGACAATATCCAGCCTAGCTGAGTACTTCTTAACCTTGGGCTATCTGGACCTAAGAATATTTGGTCGTTGCCTAAAATGTCCCAAAATAGATCGGCACCTATCAAAACGTCTATGGGAGCAGGCTGATAAAATTTAGGATCTGCTAACGAAATATTGTTAGGCAAATTCAACCTTTTAATGCTTATTGGGTACTTAGGTAATGTACTTGTTAACTGATTTAATACTAGACACGATAAGTTGGACGTAAAGTTACTATTTAATGACTTTAATTGAACATTACAACTCTCGACTACGTCATTAATTGAATTATTACCTATGCCTATGATCTTTAGCGAGTCTATTAGGCTCGTTTTTAAAGAAATTTTATTTTTTAATGATCTAGATATAAAAGAAGACTGGCTGCCGCAATCTAATAAAGCGCGCACCTTCTCCTTTTGCTTTGTAATCGGATTTATGATTTCAATGACAGCTGTTGATAGTATGGTTTGCCTTGAATCTTCTCTAGTGAACGTAACAACGGACTCTAATTGCTCATTGACTACATTAGACCTATCATTTATAGATGAGACCGGGCGGTGAAGCAAGCCATTGTGGCGCTTGCCACACTCTCGACACGGACCCACATAACACTTACTAGCCATATGACCTGGCCTCAAACAATTAATACAAAGCTTATGCTTGCTCGCTATGCTTAACCTATCATCAACACTCTTCGCTTTGAATGTTGGACAATCATAAATTTTATGATGTTTGTTACACACGATACACGTAAAAATACTTAATCTATTAACGTTCATAATTGTGGGAAATGCCTTTGTAAAATTACTGGGTTTATGACTACTAGAATTATTATTACGCATTATAGACTGTGAAGCTTTATGAGGAGTGCTCTCGTACTTATTTCGAGCTAAGGACTCGAGAATGTCTGCCCGATTGGATATGAATTTAAAGAAATGATCTAATGTTGGAATCTCGACTTGTAACTGATTACGATGCTCTTCCCATTTAGTTACGGTAGTGCTATCTAATTTCGAACATAACATAAAAATAAGTAATGTATCCCATTGATCTGTTGGCTGTCCTAGGCTGGCCAACGCTCTCAGGTTTTTTGTTATATAATCAACAAGAAATCGTAGCGACCTTTCTGATTCTCGCGGAAGAGCCTTCAAGCTAAATAGTGCGTTAATGTGCTGATTAACTAAAGTTCTTCTATTGTTATATCGATTACAAATTAATTTCCAAGCTTCATGATAGTTCGCGGAAGAGACCTCTAAATTAGAAACAATGCGAGCGGCGTCGCCTTCTAAGTATGAATTTAAATAGTGAAATTTTTGAATATCTGAAAGTCGACAACTATTATGAATTAAATTCTCGAATGTATCTCGAAATTCTAACCAACGGAAATATTAACCACTAAATTTAGAAATATGGATCTGAGGCAACTTTAAACCAACCTCTTGATGCTCAGCACAAGAATTATCAATAAGTGAGCCACGAGTTTGGCCACATTCCAATAAATTAGTAAACTTTTCTAATAGAATTTTAGCTATGGCTATGTTAGAAATAATATCCCGTTCAATAATCTCTCGTTCTTCGATCTCGTCGTTAATACTATCCGGACTCAAAACCTCTATTTAACTCTGCAAGTCGTCTACCTTAACCGAAAATGCTTCAAACTTAGCTAACTTAAGCCGTAATTCGGTTAATTCGATGTTACTTAATTCACGCGCGCTCGATAAATCATTTAAATAATTTTTAAACTTCGTAATTTGTCCCTTCGCTGAAATTTGCTTTGTAATTAATTGCCTTATAGGCTTATCTACTAATTCATTAGGCTTGACTATATAGTTAAATAATTAATTTAATTTAATATCGTAAAAAAAACTGCAACGCGCTTGCTACAAATGCACAAATAATAAGAATTGCCTATGTAATAAGCGAAATGACTCACGAGTATCATAAAACGCACAATTTAAGTAAACAAGTTATGCAACAAAATAAAATGAATAGAAAGGCTCACGCTCCTCGATTCGGCGACCTTCACCCGCGGTGCGGGAGAACCGGTTTGCATACAGTGGATGACAACGGAGCGAACACTACGTCTCGCTGCGCGTTATCGCTGTAGCTGACACATAGAGTATATTGCTACATATATAAATAGAGGTACAACTTCGCCGTCGAAACTGGAAATGCTTAAAAAGCGCCATCTATTTAGTAAGTTCGAAAACTTCTAGGGGCAGGGGGTAGAATATACGTAGCTATATATACCTATATATTTATATTATTGTTCATTAATATTTTACCTTAGGCACAAAGGGTAAAAATAAAAAAAATATATGATGTATTATAATTTATTTGAACATTAATAATTCTTATAACAATAAAATTCAAATATATACTTAGTAGTAGACTTTACAAAGTTGGAAATTCTTTACAATCGTTTCACTAGTTTTACACATGCTAATAATGGTAATTATAATATTTTATGATCAAAAAACATTTACAGTAAACAATATTAAATACAGAAACATATTATGTATATACATTACTTATTTTATAGTTTTGTCAACATAGAAGGTCTGGTAGTCTCTTTTGTCGTACGAGGATAACAGTTCTCCTTTTTATTTATGGCATATGCCACAAATAGCACAATATTAAATAAATAATAAGAAGACATTACATAAACCAATGACATATTAAACCAATCAAGTTTTCACATATAACAAAAACAAATAAGAAACAGAAGAAAGTAAAAGAGAATTAAACAACTACACCAAAGATAATATTTATACATCTAATTAAAAAATAAGATAAACAATGAGTAAAATGAATCTATTACATTTAACAAAATTCTAACTTATTTGAATCTATAAATTAAATATTTTGTTTATAAATCAATTTAACAATACAGAGGTCGAATTTTTTACAATTTGCATGTCTGTCTGTGACCAAATCACTTTAAAACCACTGGACAGATTTTGATGAAATTTTGGGATAGTGACAGTTGGTTAACAAGGTAAACATATAAATTAACATATAAACGATATAATGACCTGAGCGAAGCGAGGTCGAGTCATTAGTATATTAATAACATAAAGGACATAAAAAAAATATTTAACTTTCATTTGCATAATGATAAGTTCGACTCAGTTTGTAGTGACTCTACTGACTATACCAGCGGTCGCGGGTTCGAGTTCTGCTGAGGGAATTCATTCATGAGCACAACATAATATGTTAGTATGGCTTAATATTAAAGACATTAATTTTACTTTTATTACATTTGCTTTTCTTTGAATTGATGTTGTTTGTTGATGTTGGTAACAGGGGCATCAGATTAATCCTTAAATGAACACTTTAGGGATTAATCTATTGCCCCGGTTGCCAGGGTCTTCATTATAGTTGTTTTCCCCACTGCTCTCAGCTCTCCTGTAAAAATAAAAATAAGACAGTAAATAAACCATCTGCTACTTCTTATAGTATGTAGGTCATAGGTGCCCAAATCAAACTTTTTATGTAGCAGCTGTTGTCTTTGTCTTTTATAAGCACATTTGTCACTAGATCTAAATGTAGTTTTTATGCTACTTAACACGGTGTATTTCTACCCCGACTATGTTTCTAAATGGATGAACAGGAATTAAAAATATTATTAACTTACCATGATTTTGCTGATTATTGGTACATTGACTATTCCTCTGGTTCTTTAGAATAAAGATTTTTGTGTTGATACACTGGCTGTCTGTGCTCCCCTGTGAAAATAAGACTTAGTTTAATGCAGGTACTTATCACAGTAATTAACCCCAACTATGTTTGTACATGGATAAACACCTATTTGCTTACTTACCATGATGTTGTTGCTGGTTCATATATATTTACTATTCCTTTGGTTCTTGAGTGAAGATTCTTACGTCGATGTCCCGGCTGCTCTCTGCTCTGCGTCGATGTCCCGGCTGCTCTCTGCTCTGCGTCGATGTCCCGGCTGCTCTCTGCTCTGCGTCGATGTCCCGCCGGCTGCTCTCTGCTCTGCGTCGATGTCCCGGCTGCTCTCTGCTCCCCTGTAAAAATTTATCACAGTAAGTATTAACCCCAACTATGTTTCTACATGGATGAAAATATTAATTGCTCGTCGGATTGAAAATATTAATTGCTTGCTTACCATGATCTTCATCATCATCATCTCAGCAACAACACGTCCACTGCTACACATAGGCCTCCCCATAGATCTCCTCGACGACGTAATTTTTCTTGCTGTCTTCCGTTTTTCTATAGAAATAAAAACAAGACATCTTGAAAAATTGAACTATTTATTAAATCTTATAGTCCTTGTTTGGGCACCATACCCAAGTTTCTACATTCATAAACACTTATCCTCAAAATAAAAAAATATTTACTTGCTTACCAAGATTTTGCTGGTTCCTATTAGTATTATTTTGGGGCTTGTATGATGATGAAAAAGCCCCATGGTCTGCAAATAATAATATATAGGTATGTAATTTACAATAATTTTTACTTTAACATATTATTATGAAAATCTAAAATCTGACTGCAAAACTCCTAACTGCTTCACATTTTTTTTAGTGGATTATTTTTATAATTAAGTATAATATTATATTTACCAATACTTTCTTTTTGTTTGGCAATAGATGCATGTGGCAAATAATTGGTTAGATAGTTGGGATCTAAAAAGAAAAACTTATTAGAACATTAGTAGAAACAGCACAATGTGAGGAACAAATTATTATAAATAATATAATAATATTATGAAACAATAATTTAATATATTCTACAATGAAAAGGTTTCAACTAGTTACTTTCTAAACTATGGTTAGTTAGGTGTTATTATTCTAAGGTTATAAGTATAAATATGTGACAACAGTAGTTTCAGATTTCTCTCACAAAAAAATATTTTATAACCTTTCCAGAGTCCTGATCTAAATTTTTAGAGTAGCATTTACATGATATACTAAAAAAAATCTGTTAATAATATTAGTAAAGAAGTATGAATGAAGCACTTGATGAACACCTAAAAGTTGAAATGCTTAAAATTTGGAACTCTTTACTACTATTTTTCTAACTTAATATTAAAGATATTTGAGCAGACACATGAAAAGTATTGAATTAAGACTATAATATTCTGTTGCTGATTTATCTTGATTTTTGGTTCCTGACGTTTCGAATGCTATACAGCAATCAAGTTAAGGTTTGGTGTTTTTAATTGATTTTAATATCTTAATATACAATTATTATGGACTGGATTATGAAAATTTGCATAGGAATAAACTAAATAAGACAAAAATAGAATACGTACCATAACAATCATAATCATGACTTGTACCTAATAATACAAGAATAAGAAAACAGTTATATTCAATAATTTATGTGTTTGTTAAAATTAATTTAAAATAAGCTGTAGGTGCAGTAAGTTGGCAGCTATTACTATTTAAGGCAATTACTTTTATGAAGTTCTAAACTTTGGGTTATATTTATATGGAGTAAAAAAGTAGTTCATATATCTGACATAGGTACCTTCAGTCTCCTTACATCCAGGAACGCAGCATTGCTTGTCTGATGGCATAATCGGGGCTTGAACTTCTTGATGAGCACACCAAAAATAAAGAAAAATCTTGCACAAAAAGATCAAAACGGCAGAAACGTGTCCGAACTCAGTTCTACTAACTACGAAATTGCGATATATTGAGATCACAGATATGAATTTATCGGAGGAACATATTAAGCTCATCCTAACGATAAAACACAATAATTGGCACTTACTTTGGGGAAAATTATAAATTTTTAAAGTACCTATCACACACGACACATCAACGGCGGACATTTTAAAAATTAAAATTATAAAATATAAACTCATCTCATCTGTAGTGACATCTAGTTCGTTCAATTGTAGTTTACCCTGCCATCTACATAGTAAGGTGGAAAACTTTCACAAATTTGAGTTTCCAAATTATAAGTACTAAGATGAATGCCCCTGAGCTGACAGTACAATATTTCACCTGGAATTGTTATGTTTGCTAATGTTAAAATTAAATTTAAACCCACATAAGTATGTATAGAGATTATATATAGCCTACAACCTTTTAAAGTGCAAATGTTATGCTATGTATAATTAGCAGCTTGATGCTTCGTTATAATTTAAATGGATTAAGTATGAAATATGAATGCTAGTTAACTCAACGTAAGTATCGTGGCTATATTTATGTGAAGTGAACGTAAAGTGTCGTTCGTGTTCGTGCAACCAAATGAATATTAATTATCTTAATGAATTCTCAAACTTCTATTTATATTTAATGTGAATATGATAGTATTGCTTGTTGCACTTACACTGTCTATACCTACTGTGGTATGACACCTAGAATCTTAATACTGAAATGTAACAAATAAATACTAGCTAAATAATAGTAATCAATTTGAATCGTATATAACTAAATATAATACTCGGCTATACCCAACAGTGGTATAACATGTGGAATTTACACGATAAAACTCCAACACTAAATAATAGTAAATTAACTTGACTTGTATGCAACTGAATATAGTATTTGTCTATACCTACTAGTAATATGACACGTGGAATTTACATGAAAAAACTCCAACAATTAAATGCTATCTAGTTTAGCAATTTACTTTAATTTGAATAGAAATAATTATCAAAATTGTCTACACAAGGAAGGCCGTACTCAATAAGGATGACACGTGGATTTGAATAATAGAATAGGACAGATGAGATCAAGGTTAAGGAAGGGCACTTATCTTTGTCCTTGTAGATTCACGTGCGCTCGCCTACGCACGCCCTTGTAGCTCGAAGTCACCCGCCGTCCACGTGCTCCTGCCGCTCCTTGGGATGGCGAGGCGGTGTCGTAGTCTATCGCCATATACTTCGAATAGATGCCGAGGGGTGCCGTACTGCACCGCTGCTCGCGCTGAAGCCGTGGAAGATGCCGCCGCTCGTGCGTTCACCCACGCGCCTCTTCTTTAATTGATGGCGCCTATCGCCATATACTTAATCAAATTGAACATTAGTAATTTTGCCGCACATGCATATTTGCGCCTGCCTCGCTTGATTAAATTGTGATGTTGCCTGCTCTCATGTGCTCGGTCGAAACTGTGATATGCTCCTTTAGATATGCATGTGCGTGCCTGCCACGTGCTTGGTCGTAGATTAACTTATGGTTTAATTTTGACTACTGACCTCTTCTTGACCTTGGTTCTTCGTTCGTTTTCGTTGGTTCCCCTCATGGGCCACCATCATGTACACTCTTCGGGATGTACGTCGGAGCGATATGAAATGAAACTGCCAGGACAGCTACAATTTGACTTTAATGAGACAATCTTACATATCGCCCAGGTGGCGGCAAAACGTTTCGACCGTCAGGCTAGCGGATGTTACGGCAGGAAAAGAGAGAGTACATTACGTACATCGACTTATATAGGGGCTAGCCTATATATTACAATAGATAATAAATCACACTTTGCTACAGATAATGGTTATGACTTATAGATAATAAATTACACTTTACTACAGATAATTGTTATTACTTATAGATAATAATTTACACTTTACACAGATAATATAAACTAGCAACTAAAGGCGCTCTGACGCCTTAACAATTTCATTACTAGGATATAAAATTTTTAGCTTACTCATTGTATTTTCAACTTCGTTTACATTAACCCTTACAGGACCATAAGATCTCCAAGACTAAATATTATAAAGTAACATTATTTTAGCCATTTTGGGTATAAACTAAGGGAATATCACCAGAAAAACAAAGCAGGGCGTATAGGTTTTCTGTAATTTTGTGGGAAATATTTTTCCCTATGGACTATAAGGGTAAATAAAGGAACAGTTAGGTTTAGTTTATGGGTGTTTAATTTATAGCTGCGTTACACAAAAAATAGTAATAAAAAGTGATAGAAAAATAATAATAATAAAATAATAATGTTTTCTATGCGTCGTTTAGCACAATTTACACATCTCTTCATTTTTTCTGCTTGTTGCATTTTGCATGTTGTGAGCTGGCAAACTGCGTTTGTTGCTAATACGAAGCTTTTCAGAGGAGACTAAAGTGAGTCTTGATCGCTGTCTACATGTAAAATTATTTATCAAACTTCGTGCTATGTGTTGGCGATACTAGAGGCTGCTTAGAACTGGTCCTTCTACGCGGTATGCTTCGTGTAACTTTATGTACATTAAGTACGAGTTATTCATAGCTATATCTAGTATGTCAAAAAAGAGTCGCAAGTAATATTTAATTTTGGCTTTGTGATCGACCTCATAACAGGCTTTGCGCTGGTCCATAAGATCCACACCGCCCATATATTTATTGTAGCACATTACAACATCGAAATACACTTCACAACCAAGACCCTTTAGTTGTTCTGTCATTCTGAGTACTACTGATTCACCTAACTCAATTTCTGTATTCGTTTTCTTCCCTGTATATAAATCAAACTGGTATAAGTACCCCGTCGAAGACTCAGCTCTACACCGCATCTTGAACCCCCATTTTATAGGTTTATTTTTGATGTACTGCTTCATAATGTTATGCCCATTGAATTTGATCATGTGTTCATCAATGGATTGCCTAAGTGAATTATTCATTGCTGCTTGAAAACACATCCAATTTCGGTAAAAAGAACCGTGTTATCAAAATGTGGATGATATTGATGTGGCCAGTATGTGGTTTCAACAAGACGGTGCCACATGCCATACGGCCCGTGAAACAATTCAATTACTGCATGAGACATTTCCAGGTCGTGTATTTGCCCGTTTCGGTGATCAGAATTGCCCCCCTAGATCGTGTGATTTATCACCATAAGATTTCTTTTGTATGGAGTTATTCGAAATCACAGGTCTATGCTAACAACCCCACAACCACCAGTGCATTGAAGGAGGATATTCAACGTTGCATCAACGAAATTCAGCCACAGTTATGCAAAATGGTCATGGGAAACTTCGACAAACGAGTGCGTATGTGCATGCAAAGCCGTGGGGGCCATTTGCCCGATGTGTTATTCCTTAAATAACCCTATCCTATGTACTTTATGATTCAATAAAAAAATAACAATCAAAAGACTAAAAACTGTGTTTTCTATTTAATTCAAATCTTGCGTTAATTTTGGGACACCCTATATTAATCTCAAGGAAATTTAACACACATAAATAACTTTGACAACTAGAAACTACTAATAACATCAGGTATTCATATCACACATTTGCATTGCAAGATCTAAGACTTATCTAATCAAAAAATAACAAATAGTTTTAATCTAAATTTAGAAACGTGTGCACTCTTTTTAGGTAACAACCTAACGTTGAATATTAAATTTTCTTAAAGATTTAGTTAAATTAAATGAGATCACTCGTTTGCTATTAGACTTGAACTCAGGTGGATTTTTTTTTTTACTATTTGGTATCTAGCCACTTCAGCAAGATCGTCTTTTATAGGCCACTTGAATTTATTGTGGTTAATTTTTTTTTGCAAATTTTATAATGTAACCAGAATCTGGAACAGACTGAATTTGTCCAACATAACGATGTACCAAATTTTTCATTGATATTAAATTGACAATAACCCAATCGTAAGTTTCTGGTGACATGTCATTTCCTTGATCATCTTCAGATTCACAACTAGATGAAACATCATATTCGTCATCATTTTCATCTTCAGACATATCATATATCATAAGTGGAATCTGGTGATGGAGGCAATTCGTTATCATCTCCGATGAAGATTTTTCTTTCTGCGTAAACCCTTTAAAGTTCCGTTTAACTCTATTCACCTTTTTTCGACTGGTTTATTTTTTTCTCTTCATATTAATAGTTCCTCAACCAACTTTTCTTTTTCAGGTGTACCAGGCAAGATTTTTGTTGATCCTTTTTTTTTACGACCTTTCTGGGTTACCTTTCGGCAGCCAGCTTTCGGGAATGGTTTTATTTCCTCAGGAGTCTTAAAACATTTCAAGATTTTTGAACAACCTGGTTGTGGACTTGATGGAGCAGCTCTCTTTGTAGGAGTTTTGTGTGTACTAGATATCAGGATCTCATTGGGATTGACAGAGTTTGATTGTTCCGGTATAATAGCATCTTGTGTGGTATTTTCAGGTTCTTTCGGGTTAATCTCAAAGTCTTGACGTGTCAATGTTGCGTCAGATAGAATTGATGTTGAAGCTGATCGTTGTGGAGCTGCGTAAGTTGAAAGTATTAAAAAGAAGTCATGATAAAAATAATTAGCTAAGAATTACATCCCACATATTAACGTAACTTGCAACCTGAGAAATGCCGGAATATCCTTTCATATTTTTTATATGCTTTGATGTAGCAATGTGTTCCTTCAAAGACGCCACTCTACTTAGTACTTCACAGTTGCATGCTTTACAATGAGCACTTGTATTGTTTACCTTAGATTTACATAACCAACTTAAATGAGGGATCTTGCTCCCATTCATCGCGATATCCGTGTTTATGTTTACGTTTCATTTTAAACTCGATTATAAAAGTTCTCAATAAAGGAATTCCCACTAATCTATCACACTCTATGCTCACGGCACGAATGATAACGAAAAGAATCAAAATTAAATAGTTACAATCCATTCGATGAAAGGGGGAATATCCCGCATTCATCTACTACATATACACTAAATTCTGTTGCCAGTACCTCAAAATCTACCAAAAAAGTAGAAATCTACTAAATCTGGTCACACTGGGTGCATTCCAAGGCAGTATAAATCATGTTACAAACGATTGCTTTATACGCTGTAGTAATGTGTCCCTACAGTATTCCCCCTTTTATAAAAAAAATAATTTATTAAAACATATTAAATTAGTGATTAGATAGATACTTTAAATATAGATACATGAAAATCTTATTGTCATACAGAATACAAATACAGTCACGTTACATTATGATCTAGATTACTAGCAATAACATGCATCTCGTATTACACTGCGTGCGACTGGAGGAATGCTTACTAAGTATTACAGTCACTTAATATTATATCCTAACTTTACTCACTGATTATTTTATTGATATTATTTTTCACAAAACACTAAATTAATGCATAGATAACTTGTGGGGATGCAGGTGTAGGTTCCATCTGAACTGGTTGGGTAGACTTCGTTACGAAAGCGATCTGTCTGCGAGTCCAAGCCTTGATGCCCGTATAAAGCTTTTTAGTATTTAAAAATTTTTTTAATTTATTTTTAAATATTTGAATTTTACTTTTATTTTATCCTTTTTAAAGTAGGTATAAATATTCGGAAGGTATTGAACTGGACCAGAGAAAGCTCTTTAATAATCCGCATGATAGATCAGCTTTAGCAGAATTGATAAGACTAAGAAGTAATAATACACAAACTTAAGACTCAATTCCCACTGCGGTAGAGTCGAAGCGACACGACGCGACACGACGCATCATTTTGCACATCTTACGACACTTGTCGACTTTGTTCAAATATATGGATGCACGTCACTACGACAAATCGTCTTTTTTAGGTAAAAACGCTTGTTTTAGAATTTGTTTGTTTTCTTTTTTTTTGTATTGAGCTGAAACAAAACTTTATATAATTATCATAAAAAAACCTTTATAATCCTTATCTGGTAAAATTCAATATAAAATAAAGTAGATTTTATGGAAAAAAATGTCCGTAAAAAAGTGTTTAACTTTTTTTTGCGTTTTTCGCTTTTATTATTCTTACATTAAGTATAGCTTTAAGTATTTTATATCTATAAATAGATAAACTAGCTTTAACCTAGAAATATCCGTTTACAGAACTAAGATACGTAGTCTAGTTCTTTTTATATTAATTTTACCCCGCCGCGCGGCATAAAGTCGCGTAAAACAGTAGCGCGGCGGGTCAAGGTTATGAAGTCTAATTTTATTAGTAAATTTTTTTTTGCGTTCCTCAAGGGGTTAATTTGCGCAAAAGCACTTTTCCTTTACTTCCGTCGTCTTTCTCTAGTTACTTTTTTAAGTTCATAACTTTTTTCTTAATTACTTCTTTTTTACCTTTATTAGAGTCATTCGGTTGTTTTCTGGTCTGATTTATTGTAAGTTGCAAATTTTAATTGTATCAGCATCACTTGGTCGTCTGCTTGGTTTATTTTTTTTGTTTGTTCTTTTAGTGTTTTTCGCCGGTTTTTCTTTATCAGTATCAAGCAAATCCTTAGTTACTTTCTGGCTTATATTATTCATCGCTTTTTTTCTTGGTTTGTATTAAATGATAGCGAAGTTAGGAGTGGGGATTTGTTTATGGAATGGTGATTTTTCAGCATGTTTTTTCAGTTATGATAAAGGTAATTTACCTTTCGGATCATCAAGTTGAACTTTATTGGGCTAAGGGAGCGATAGAAATTTTCTGAGGTTCGCATTTAATTTTTCTTCGTCAGATTCAGAAAATGAAGTATAAATATTAAAACGCTTTGTAGAATTTTTCATTTTTTGAAGGCCTTCATCAAAATCCTCATTTTCAGATGAATCAGGCGTACTTGAACCTAAACGTGGTATTAAAGGCTGCTTGTTGAAGCCAGAGACAGTAGGAACAGGTGAACAAAACTCTGTACTTCTATTATATTTCTCCAAAACAGGTAGCTTTTGAATCGTATCTTTATTCTCCAAGTTGTTGTGTGGTGTTAAAATCATAAAAAGAGGAGCGAAAATGAACTAATTTTTTGACAAAAGATGGAGATTGCGGATAAGATTCAACGATTTTGACGTAAATTGATGGTGATAAATTCCTGTGATAAGGCAGTGGTGGCTCAGTGGTAACGCGCTCGCTTAGATAACCGAGAGATGCGTGTTCAAATCCGTGTCTCACACCTCTGATATTTTCATGTGCGAATCATTTTCTAACATGATCACCACTTGCCTTACGGGTGAAGGAAAACATCGTGAGGAAACCTGCATGTCTGAGAGAACTTTGCAAGTTTTTGAAAGACATGTGAAGGCCGGTCACACGCACTTGACCAGCGCGGTGGACTATGGCCTGATCCCCCTTATATTAGAGGGAGGCCCGTGCCCAGCACTGGGACATTAAAAAGGACTGATTACAAATTCATGTCCTCTTCATGATTTGAAAAATTTTTCATCCGAATGACTGTCGTATCTTGGGTACATAACACGACTTCCGGGAATAGAATCTCTTGAAGGTGATAAATTAGAACCTGAAAGAGACATTCTTGAGGAACTTGCCACATGTGGATCAGTCATTAGTGTAAGTGCTGAAGGTACATATGCTTCTTCAGAAATTGCGTTAAGATCGTACGGGAAGAGGCAGGTAGCTCTAAATCCACTGATTATATTGTCCTTGGTTATGCACTTAGACCAAACTTTTGTAAAAATTTTCGTAAAACGCTTTGACATACAGGAATTGACGAAGGATTATTTATGAAAGCACGTAGCAAGCCACGATTAATCCTGATTTAGTCTCAAGAGGTATTAATTTAAAAATGTTAAAAAACTTAAATCTATGGTGAAATGGTCCTAAATTTTTACAAGATCCTAATTTTAAGGTACATTTAGATTCTACCGAAAATGACTTAATTAATCTCCCGGAGATTAAAAGTTTATATGTGCGGAATGACATTTGCAACAATAGTACTAGTCAGTCTCTTTTGCAATTTTCCAGGTTCTCTCAGTTTAGCCGCATGCAACGTACCATGGCTTATATTAAACGTTTTCTACATAACACAAAAAAAAAACAAACAAAACTATTGGGTGCTTTGAGTGTGGATGAGTTGCGAGAGGCTGTAAATACACTTGCTTTATTATCACAACGGGAATCGATCCCTGAATATGATGCTGTATTTAAAAATAAACAGTTAACGAGGAGTAATTTAAAAATTTGAATGTAATTTTTAGATAATAATAAATTAATATGAGTAGGGGGCGCTTATCAAATGTGCCTGATTTTAACTTCGACAAGAAACACCCTGTTCTTTTATCATCCAAGCATTATTTCACATACTTGTTATTTCGCTACGAACATATACGGCAACTCCGGTGGCCTATCAGCGGTAGGAATCTTGCGAAGAGGGTTGTACATGAGTGCGTTGTTTGTACTCGTTTTCGCGGCAAAACTCTTACTCCATTAATGGGCAACTTACTCGCTAAACGTTTATCCGTAAGTTGCCCATTTGCCATTAGTGGAGTTGATAATTTCGGACCAGTGTTAATACTAAATCGTAGAGGTAGAGGTGCTAGGTTAATTAAAGCTTATGTTAGCTTATTCATATGCTTTGCAACTCGAGCTATACATCTTGAGTTAGTGGGTGACGATGAAATCAAAGTATGTGTACTGATTTAGTTACGGGTAGCTTCTTCAAATGGTTTAAGTATTGATACACAATGTTCTATAGCTTCATATTCATCGGATGATAAGTTGAAAATATTGTTGCTAATACCATATACAGCCAAAGAATCCTTTAGTTTTAAGTACCTTTCAAACATATAGAAGGTGCTATTCCATCTTGTCGAACAATCTCTTATAACAGTTAATGGCACTTGATCTGGTTTCAGCCGCTACTGGGCTTTTGATAATAATTGGTCTTGAGCAATAGTCGAATGATTAAAATGGCCAGCAATCTTATTACATTTCTGAATCAGGGATACCAAAACTCTTGTTAATTTAATGCACTTTTTATGTTTGTCTGTAACTTATGAACAGCGCAATCAGTATCTTCGAAACCGGCAAAGACATATTTGAGCCTTCATCCCTTACCATGCAATGTACTGGACCCTTAGTGATGTTCCATTCTAATGAATGGAACATCATTAAGGGTCCAGTACATTGCTTAATAGCATCGATTCAAATTTACTTACAATTACATCACCCGTGAGTCAAAATATTTGAAAGATAGACTTTTTTAAAAATATTTATTTAAGTACTTTTACAATATTTCTTACGTCTATCTTATATAACTAAGGGCTGAGGTGATGTGAACGATGTGGCTCGCCAGCTCGCGGGTTATATACTGCTCCTGCGGGGAAGGGGTCGCGACAGAATTCTCCACACGACGTTTTCACTGGAAAGTGCTGATGTTTCCTTTATTATTCTTTGTTTTTGAAACTACCGGATTCTTATAAGTCCATGGTGTGGTTACTGGAATGTGATATAATTGCTTATTGTCTTCATATTCAAAGTTTATATTTTTACCAGTTGTATTATATTTTTGCTCACAATTACTTAAAGTCCTAGAAGCATACGCTATAGGATAATTGGCTTAAAATCGCACCTAATGCTATATCAGAAGCATCGGTAGTAATAACGAAAGTTTTGTTGAAATCGGGAAATGTTAAGATCGGCGCGTTAGTTAATTAATGTTTACATGTCTCAAAAGCTTCTATATATTTTTTATTCGTAATATCTATAGTCGCCTTTTTCTTAGTGGCTTCAGTTAAAGGTTTTATAATTTTACTTAAATCTATATATATAAAAATGAATTGCTGTTCGTTAGTCTCGCTAAAACTCGAGAACGGCTGGACCGATTTGGCTAATTTTGGTCTTGAATTATTTGTGGAAGTCCAGACAATGTTTAAAAGGTGAATAAATATGAAAAAAAAGTTTAGGTCTTTTATTTATCGATTGAGGCAGTACGAAGTCTGCCGGGTCAGCTAGTTAGGAATAAATTTTCTATAATAACCTGTTAATTCTAAAAAACCTCTAATTTCTTTTAATGTCTTTGGAATGGGAAATTTTTGTATAGCTTCGACTTTATTTTGGTTTGGTTTTAAACCGTCTTTATTTAACACGTGCCCTAAAAACTATTTCCTCGGACATAAAAATACATTTATTTTTATTTATCTTTAAATTCGCTTTTCTAAGTGCTTCAAAAACTTGTTGTAACCTATTATTAATAGATGATCTTGTTTGCTTTTAGAATATATTATTATATCATCTTAATATATTAAACATATATTTCTAGAAATCTCTGTTTTTAAAACGTTATTCATCATACGTTGAAAGGTTGCGGGTGCGTTCTTTAAACCAAATGTCATTCTAAGAAATTCATAATGGCCATTAGGGGTGCTAAATGCCGTTTTTTCAATCGAATCTCTATCCATTAATATTTGATGATATCCTGACGTTAAAGCAAGTGTACTAAAATAATTATTACCTTGTAATTTAGAAAATAATTCGTCTATATTTGGTAATGGAAATTTATCTGATTTAGTTTTCTCATTTAATCGCCTATAATCTATAACCATACGCCATTTCTTTATTCCTGACTGATCTAACTTTTTAGGAATTATATGCACAGGGTATGATGACCATGGGGATTCTGAGGGTTGAATAATATTTTCATTTAATAATTTATTTGTTTATCTACTTCCTCCTGTTGTATTTACATCTTCAGTAAATAAATCTTTATAAGTTTCACATAGGTCTATAATATTTAAAGAATTTTCTTCGGTCATATGATATATTAAAATTTCCTTTTGGGGTAAAATTAATTTCTTTCCTTTAAATCAATTTTCGCGTTAATTTGTTCGATCATGTCCGTTCCCATTAAAATATCATATTTATTACTAAAATTAAATATATAAAATTTCATCAAGCTATCACCTTCACCGAAATATTTATTCCAATAAGGTGTTTTTACTAAACCTACATGCCTAGTAATACCATGAGAGGTTCTAACCGTAAAATGTTCCGGTTTATAATAATCTAAGAAATATCTAGAAGCTCTAGTAGTTATGAAAGATCTTTGGCTACCAGTGTCAATTAATATTTTTAAATTTGGTTCATCTATCTTAAAATAAGGTAAATAGGATTTAACATAATGAAATTCTATGTCTTTTTGTTTTGATCTGAGCGCTCGTGAAAATTCTGTTTAGTATTTTCAGAGTTATTATTATTTTTAAAATAACTATCGTGACAATACTGATAATATTCATGAGGATAATTATAAAATTGATCATTTTCATGATGAAAAACTTCTTCGGCAACCATTCCTTTTCCTAAATTAATTTGACCTTCCCTTAGATTGAGGGCGGTTCTCATAGAAATATCATGTGAATTTTGTTTATTTAACATTGGTTTCGATTGAATTTGCTTAAAAAAGGGATGTTGCGGCTTATTAAAAGAGTTATTATTATAATTAGGATGCCATGATTGCTTATTATAATTAAAATTAGGCCTCATTTGAAATCTTTGGTTAATAGATCGTTGCGTCGCGGAATAGGTATGTTTATTTTGTGGATTAAAATTATTTTGAGGATACATAGGCTTATTATATTGAGGATATGAATTTATTACTCGCGGAGGTGGTAATACATTTGAAAATTTTTGTTTAATATTATCGAATCTTCCTTCGGCCTCTAATTGCAATATTTTCGTTGCAATTTCATTAAAATTACAATTAGAAACATAAATTTGGTCGTGATATGGTAAACTATTTCTTAAAGTATTTTGCGCGGTATTTATATTTTACTTTTAATGATAAATAACTTTTGTTTCAACTCAAAAATCAAATCCTTATAAGTAGTTTTCTTTTTAACATTAGCTAATTCTATTAATAATGCGTTGAACTCCCTATTGTCGCCACATTCTTGTTTCAAAACCGATTTTATATTATACCATTTAAATTCGTGGTAAACCATACTAATCGTGATCGCCGCTTTACCTTCTAATTTACTCAATAATAACATAACATTTTGAGGAGTTTCTCCTCCCGCTATAGATAACCATTGTTTTGCACAATTAATATAATTATATATCGAATGTTTGTACTCCAGTCATGGGTGTTTATATTTATAATATGTATGTATTTAAAATTTATATGTGTAGTATATCAACTATCTGGTATCCGCAACACAAGCACGTAACGTAGCTTACTGCGGAACTAGATGGCGCTGTTGTAATAATGTCCCAACATATATAATGTAAAAGAATCACCGTTGTATTACGGGACGAAACTAATTGAAGTTTTTGGATCCATAATTATCGTATTAAAAGTCTGTGCTACGGAGACTTGTTGTAAATCAGGGACCCTACTGTCGTTGAATAGACTATCTATCGAACTATCACTACCCTCAATACTAGAAGGAGGGTGATTCACATCACCCAATAACTTAGATTTAAATACAAATGTCGGGGGTTTGAGGTGGAAAGGAATTTTGAAGGATTTATGCAAAAAGGTACTCACAGAAATTGTACAGCTATTACTGCCTTCAGCATGTCCTTTTCCTTATGTCCAAGACCCCTTCCGTTTGACTTATTTGTTTGGTAGGTACCTAGCTGAAAAGTCTTGAGAGACTGCGCGTAACTTGGCCGGATCGGTTACTCAACTCTGAGATTTATCACGATGGAATAACGGCGAGTTTCACCTGCTAGGCCCCTGAGTTGGGCGCCAGTCAAAATATTTGAAAGACTTTTTAAAAAAAATATTTAATTAAATACTTTTACAATATTTCTTAAGTCTATCTTATATTACTAAGGACTGAGGTGATGTGAACGATGTGGCTCGCCAGTTCGCGGGTTATATACTGCTCCTGCGGGGAAGGGGTCGCAACAGAATGCTCCACACGACGATTTCACTGGAAAGTGCTAATGTTTCCTTTATTATTCTTTGTTTTTGAAAACTACCAGATTCTTATAAGTCCATGGTGTGGTTACTGGAATGTGATATAATTGCTTATTGTCTTCATAATCAAAGTTTATATTTTTACCAAGTGTGGTATTCTGGGTAGCTTGACTCGTGTGCCATTCAATAAATTCCTCACATTTTAAAACAATGCTTAAACGATCATAGTTTACTATTATACCGTGGCAAGTTAAACTGAGGAGTGATACGTTGGCAGCTGGCTCGGACCAAATGTCGGTTGTGAATGACATGAATTTCAAATCACCCAAAAGTAATTTAATTTTGTTTTTCTTTTACATATAATTCTTGGCTATGCTCAGTAAAAAAATTAATCTTCGGAAACCTAAGTTCTCAACGAAGTTAAAGGGCAAGTTGTCTAAAGCTATCATTTCACTTATTCGGCAAATATTTTTTTGCGACAATGGATATTTAGCGTCCCACTGCTTCTTTTTCATTATAGATTCTACAATAGATAATTGATTTTTTACCTCTGTTAGTGGGGTTTCCGGAGGAATGATAATTTTAGAAGCCTGGACTTCTGTTTCAGCACGTATTAACAATTCGAACTCCTCGGCATGAACGGTTTTCAAATGAGTTCGCAGTCCCAAAGTAGTACGCCCAACGCGTGAATATACTTCTTCACAAATATTACACTTCGCATGATCTCGATCATACGTGTGAAATATCGCCATATTTCACTTTACTTCCCCGGTGCCATAATACAAAAATAAAGTTTTAAAATTTAGAAGTTAGGTTAGTTTTAGTTTAGATGTAATATTTATTTAGAATCTACATAACTATTTATAATAACTTATCGTAGCTTAAAATAACCCACAACTCGAAACTGTGTTAATTCACTTAATCACAATACCTGCTTGTTGACTGATCGACAAGTGATAACAAGAAACTAACTTAAAGTAACAAAACAAACACGCGATGATGACCCGCTAAGCTCCGCCTACTTCTACTTGTCTCGACCTGTATACACTCGCATTCGCTAAACATTCGCATTGTTTGATGCGAATGCGAGGGTTGTTGCGAGTGCTTGAAATGATGCGAATCATATGCATATGTGAATGTTTCAATATATTTATTATTAATAAAGAGGCCAGGTTCTGAGCTGTATGACTACTGTCATAATGAAAACAACCAAACAAATATGATTGTAGTTCTGCAAATTTATCTGTGTAGTGGGTGGTAATTGCAATATAGCTTTGGTTTGGCAACCATGTCGCGATATACAACAAGAAGTTCATAATTTGCATTCAGCATCTGTACAATTTTTTTCAAATTCTGGATCTTCTACTATGTTAAACGGCTAATACAACTTAACTAATAATGTTAGTAATTGCTATTTGACACTTTTAATTTTATTCAATGAAATAGGTTTTTTAATCACTTAATAATTACCAATCGTCGATGCGCGTGCGAATCCGCGTAAGAGCAACTTGTAAAGACCGCGTATTTGCTTTTTGATAATTTTACAGGAGGAAGAAAAAACTTAATATCACAGCGATTTTAATTCTTATTACCGACTGAACTTAACAGCTAGTTCTTTACGACATTCTTTATTGGAAAATAACGTAAATTTAATCGTAGTTAACTTAGATTCTGTGTAAATTCACTTACGCGGTTTTGTTTTAACTAATTACAAAATAAATAGACTTTTATCAAAGGTTACGCGGTTTTGAAATAAAACAATTTAGTAAAGGATTGTATTTATTATTAGAAAAATCAAATGTAAAACAAAAGGAGTTCAGACTTCTTATGCAAGAGATCAATATAATCATCTAAAAAAAATAACTAGCATTTATTATTTTTTGTTGATAAACTTTCATATACATACCTAATGAAGAAAAGTAAAATTTTAAGAATAAAAAACTTCGAATAACAAAAATAAACCTTTTCCTAGGTTCGTCCATAATAATCACAAAACCTTCATCACAAAATCTTGTGTCAGGTACTTAAATGTTCTCAATTAAAGTTTTCATAAACAAATAATAATCATAACAACAAAAATCTATTTGGTACTTATCTATTTGGTAAATTCTAATTAAATTGTGTTAATCTAATATTATGTAAATTAATGTAATAATATTTTAAAATTATTTGAAAAGTAAATTGTCATAAAAAGTATGGCAGTCTTTAGGTATGACATTCTTAAGCTCTTGCAGGTGATCATATTTTGTCTTAGAAATTGGTTGCCTAGATTCATAAAGTGAAGGCGTATTGTTAATTGAAGATGTAATCTTCCTTGGTCTTCTAGGCAATGGGACAAAATCATCTGAAAAGTGGAGTTTGTATTCTATGGTGCCATTTGGATTATATCTCAGTGCTTTTATATCAATAACACAATGATCACCCGCTCCTCGGCCAGGTCTTATTGAATCATAAATCAGGTGATCTCTATGACCAAAGTCTTCAAAAAATGTATAATCAGTATTAATAACTTCATAAGGACTAGGTACTTTTCTGGCCTCCTTTGTAATTGTGGCGTATTGTGAGGGTAAATATATTTCGCGATTTTTTAATTTCCTGTCAATCACCGAGTGGACTGAATCAACTTCCATCTGCGTATGGAAGTTGATGACCTTTCTCCAAGTACTTCTGAGTTATTACTATGTTCCTAGCCATAGCCAAGTGCAACAACGCATTCGATACAACATTGTTTCTATTTTGGGCTGCACAACCATCTGTAAATATGACGACATCTTTGCAATCATTATCCAGTAATTTAGTTAGATAGTCTACGAAAAAAGACGCGTAAGTAGTGGCTTTTAAGTCGCATGCTGTTTCATCGAACCAGTAACACGTGACTCTATTATCGCCTAGATTGTACACAGAAAAGTTATGCACGGCGAGTTTAGTTTTAAAATAAAGTGCACTGGCATTGAGGAAAGGACATAGTTTGACTGCCTGAAGGTCTGCTGTTAAAGCATGTATGATTCCTTTTTGTGCTAATTCTTTGTCAGAGTGTTTTTCAGCTCTAGCTAAGTCTTTTTGTTCGATATGTTTAGCATACTGTTCATCTGATAAATTACCAACTTTGTGAGCACAGCACTGGTCGCAAGCATCCTTTTTTGGATGAAATAATCCAATATTCTCCTCACACAAAACGCTTTCAAATACTTTTCTAGATGCCACAGGTTTATTTTCTGAAACCGAGTAGTCGACATAAAGGCGATACAATTGTGATTTTGATTGTATGATGGGTTCTAAGTACAACTTTGAAGTAGATTTTCTGCAGTAATGGGACGGTAATTTCGGTAGTGCAGTTAAATATTTTTTAGCTAATTCTTTTTTGGATATTTTTTGTATGACTTCGATTGTTTCAGATTCCTTTTTATTTGTCCCATCTCCAAGCCAATAGCGAACCGTCCATTCTTTTATGCCTAATGTCTCTAAAAACGTTTTCATGCAAACTCTTTCTTTTTTATCATTAACTTTTAGATAGTACATTTTAGTATCACTTCGTCTTGAATTTGAGCTCTTAGTTTTTCTAGATGTAGGTTTTTTATCTACCATTGAAGATATGTACATTTTTTTTTCTTGCCAAGTCATCTTCCAGTAGTTATTAAATATTTCAGATCGAACTTCTTCTGTTAATTGTGAACAATACATAGCTTTCCCACTGAAACATTTTGTTGACATACATATTGGGCCCATTATTCTTGCTGGCTTAGGATCGCTCTGAACAAATTTTGTGCCCTCTTTTTTAAATCCAATGTACTCTTTTCCCATTATTCTCTGTCTCGCATTTTTCATTCTCTTCCAATTATTTTTATCTCCTTTGCGTTTTTTTATATTTTTGTTATTTTCTTCTATTTCTCTTTCGGGAAACCACTCTATACATTCTGGCGATAATGGTTTTAAGTTTGTAATGTCTGATAAGGTGACAAAAGAATGACCATTAGACGTACAATCAATGTCATTATTGTGATGTTCTGTTACATCATTAGATTTAATCGGTGTAGGAATATTACAATCTTCATATTGCATCGATTCTGGAGGGTCCAAAATCGTTGTAAGTGTAGTAAACTCGGATGTTAAATTCTCACACAAAGGTATCTCTGGTGTTAAATTTTGATTCTCAGACAAAGGTGTCGACACTGGTTGTATTACTGCTTGATTTTGATAGTTAAATCTATTTAATATTTCTCTCTTCTTCTGTAACAATATTTTTCGCCTTTCAGAAAGCTCTCGCAATGTTACGACGTTTTCGTTAATATCCCCATTTTCTAAAATAAAGTTCTCTTGGTCCTCCATCATTTAGGTACTTACTTGAGAAAATCCTTGCAGGATTTATCTATAAATAAGAAATGAATAATTATTAGTTTCAGTAAAATGCAATACCGCGTAACTTAAAAAAAAACAAATAAATCAAGCGATGCCAAGACCGCGTAAATACTTGTTAGGAGTTATATTAATCAGAACCATTAAATTAAAACAGAATTACATGTAATTTAAATATAATAACATAAACACAATACAAACGAAAAATAATAAACAGTTAAAACATACTTTTATGCTGGTTAATCACGGCAAAATAATTATTTTCGGGAGCACACATTAATTGCGTTATATTTTTCTCACGGCCGTAGTAAATACGCGCACTTGCTTCCAACTCCAGGCGTCTTGCTGTTCCGCGGTATTGTTTCAATAGCAGAAATGACGAATCTCATTGGATAATTCAAATCAGGTGAAGTCTAGTCTAAGCCAATAGGCGTTTAGAATCGGCTAGCACGCATATTTAAATTTTGCGCGTTTTGCTGTTACGCGGTATTTACAAACTGCTCTTACGCGGTTTCGTACGCGCAGCGACGCAATATTGCTTTGTTTCTGCTTCCTATATTGTTCAGAAGTTGTCGGTGGTATTACATTAGTCGAAATACTCTGTGTTGGAGTAATTGAAGAGGTAGTCGTTGGCTTAAGAGAAGGCACAGTTCCTATTTGAGAAGGCAGCTTATGTTCATTAACGTCGACAACATTGCCTTGCCGATAACAAACTTTTTGCAATACGACCGTTGGATGCTTTGTTTTCAAATGTCTTAATAAATTCCCTGTTGCATCACCAGTGAATCTGATTGTATTTAAACAATAGCTACATTTAGCCCTGTTTTCAGATGACACTGAAAAATGCATCCACACCTCACTTCTTTTTTCCCCAATGAATTATTATTAATTTTAGCCATTGTGTTGTAGTTTTAGTAAAAGGCCTTTTTTAAAAATAAACCAAACCGTAAATTATGTTAATTACAATGAAAACTGTGGAGTGTGGTAGACTGTATGTTGAGTTTTGTAATATAACACTTCTTGAGATTACTTCTTTTATTTTACATTAACGCTGGATACTGATCACTTGAACACTGAATGAACACACATACTGAACTACATAAAATGTACACACTACTGAATGAGCAACATGTGTAAATCAAACAATTTTCTAGAGCTAGACGGATAAAGATGAAAATTGACAGGTAGGTAAATTATAAATAGTAGTCGTAGTAAACGTCCGCTAAGAACAGATTTTGCGACAGGGCCGGATTAACCTTCCCTAGGCCTGGTGAATAAAAAAACACCATGAGCCTGGAGGGGTCCCGACGACCCCAATATAAGATGCTACATTTTAAGGCTTTTTGATTTAAAAAACGATATAATATTGGTATATATTTATTGAATAGACTATAAAGTTTCAATTAAAATCAAATAATCGTAGTTTTACTTGGAATTTTTACGTACACAACCACATATAAAAAATATAACATTTTTTTCTTTTAACAAAAATATGAACTTCTTTTCTTTGGAAATAGTGACTTAATCTAATTAAAATATAATCATTTTAACTTATTATTAATGGCAGATAATAGGAACATTCGTTTTATATGTTTAAATAAAAGAATTATTCTTCTTCGATTTCAATTTGAGATCGAGAATGAAGACATTCTTCGCAAACAAATTTGGCATGCTCCATGCAAATAGGCTTAGAACATTCTTCGCAGACGTGTGTTGTCTTACGATCTTTGTTGCGTATACAAAAATTACATCTTCTACGACTATTAGGAACCTTCGGAATTGGTTCACCCTGATCACAGCCCAAATGCTGGCCAATTCTTTTGCGTAAAAGTGTAGGGAGTTTTCCATTATTTTTTCGTATCGATAATTGTTCCTTTATCAATGAAAGTCCTAGTTCTTTTAGAAATTTTCCTCTTGGTAAAGCCTTTCCTGAATTGTTCAATGCATGTATAACCATGCTATTTATTCCAGCAGTGTTTAAAATTTGGAAAAATACGGTCAATGGCCATCTTTTTGAATTTCTAGAAATATCATATCCTCTGCAAAGTTTGTCAACATCGTCAACGCCGCCTTTTGTAGCATTGTAAAATGTTATAATGGATGGCTTATTTTTAGGCCCACTTTCTTGATCAATTTCATTATCGTGATGAAGTGAAGACAACATAAAAACACATTTTTTTGGTTTAGGTACATAGCACAATATAGTCAAATCTTTTTGAAAACCAAATATTGAACTATGTTCATCGCGCTGTAATTTGAATAAAGGCGGAATACACGTCTTGTTGGCTCTCAATGTACCCACAGCAGTAAGTTTGTGATGTTTCAAAAGATGTTCAAACAGTTCATGGCTAGAAAACCAATTATCCATTGTAATATTTCGAGATGTTTTCGATACTGGCATTACTAGGCGATCGACGACATCATAAGGTTTGTTACTGAGTTTGTATGGCCCATCAGGTTGAGTTCCAGAGTAGATTTCTAAGTTGATAGTATAATATGTTTTGTTGTCAACTAACGCGTATATTTTAATCCCATATTTCGCTGGTTTATTGGCTATATATTGTCTGAAGCTGCACCGACCACGAAAAGCGACTAATTCTTCATCTATTGTCAAATACTCGTAAGGCTCATAATATTTTTGGCAATTTTGAATAAAATTTTCAAACAATTTACGAATACTCGCCAATTTGTCTATATTCTTGCGTTCTTCTCGGGTATTGACATCATCAAATCTTAAATTATTGAGAATGAAACGAAACCTTCGTAATGACATCGTCAAGCGAAATATATCAATTCCTGTTCCATCAGAAGCCCAAAATCCAAATCTTTTAGACTTTGCCGATTTGATCGAAACAGACCAGCTAGTAACAAAAGACCAATTACAGCTTTCAGTTCACCACTAGTAGTTTCGGAATATGCATATTCATTCGATGAACTTTTATATTCACGTCCCATACGTATCTTTATATTAGTGCATACCAGAATTTCTTCTAACATAGAGTCGTCAATAAACAGAGTAAAACATTCTAAAGGTGTTTTAGCATTTTTGGCAAGATCCTTCGGCCCAGAGGAGAAAGTTATTATGTTTTCGCTGCGCGTTCGGATATTCTGATAACTTAATTTTTTTTTTCCATATATACTTTTTGTCCTTGCCAAAATAAAAGTTGTCACATCTATTTTCTTCCTCTAGCCCTAATATTTCTTCTGTAGCCTCTATATCAGACTCAGAGTCCGATAAAGATTTCGTTGACACATGATCTTCTTCGCTACTACTCTCTTCGAAAGCCTGATCTTCCTCATCGGTATTGAACAACAAGTCTTCTATTTCTGCAATTCTTAGTGGTCGACTCATTATTACTAATAATAATATAATTATGTAGCTACTGAAACAATAACATACAAAAAAACCAACTAAAAATCAAGCGAAAAGAAAGAAAAATAAATTCTAACATAAAAAATATTACTTACAATGTTACGACGCGGCGAGCCTTGTGGGGTCTGTGAAGCCCGGCACTTAAAAAAAGACGTCTGTTTCGCACGATATCGCGCGATGCACTAAAATTTTGGTGGGGATGCGCGGCACACAAACTAAAAGTCAGCTACTAAGAACTGTATTAGGCTATCGCATGTATGAAGTTAAATATAAACGTTTGAAATTGAGTTGGGCTTTTGAGACCCCACCAGGCTCACCGAAGGTTAATGTGGTCTAAGGGCTCTAGCAAGTTTTTATGAAATTCCTTCATTTTTTGTGCTACAAACTTTAAATTTGGCAGGGAGGTATTTTAAATTAGTAGATGTCCGTTAAGAACAATTTTCAATATTAAGTTTTTCTATAAGCGTCCACTCTTCAGGAGTCAGTTGGGGATTTTTTTGGAACGAAGTTCCTTACGGCAGGCTTGGAGGGGATAGGGATTTTGCTGCGCGACCGAACTGAAAAAAATGTGATAGTAAAACCGTAAGAAAAAATGCGTGGAATAAAACCGTTAAATGAGACGTGCGCAGGCGCGACAGTCGTATACACAAGCGAGTAGTGTATAATACCTTTCTCTTTCTCCCTCTTCTTTTTTTTGCAATTTGTGTCGATTCTACATTAGCCGAAGGAACTTCGTTCCTACCTGGTGTCCCACAACACCACATCATTTTATTTTTT